>OY741989.1:3660098-3794744 GCA_963555575.2 Hygrocybe coccinea | reverse complement strand
ATAAGGGAGATAGGGGGTGATTGAAAGATGATGGGGGGTGATAGCAGATGGTGGGGGATGGGGGTGAATGGGAAGATGATGGGGGATGGTGGGGAGATGACAGGGGGTGATGGGGGATGGTGGGGGGTGGTGTGGGGGTGATGGGGAATGGTGGGGGATGGTGGGGGGTGGTGGGGTGGTGTGGGGGTGATGGAGGATGGCAGTGGATGGTGTGGGGGTCATGGGGATGGTGGGGGGGTCATGGGGGATGATGGGGTATGGTGAGGGATGGTTGTGGGGGTGATGGGGGATGACGGGGTATGGTGTGGGGGTGATGGGGGATGACGAGGTATGGTGTGGGGGTGATGGGGGATGGCGGGGGATGGTGTGGGGGTCATGGGGAATGGTGGAGGATGGTGTGGGGGTCATGGGGAATGGTGGGGAATGAGGTGGGGTCATCAGGGAAGGTGGGGGGGGGGGGACATGGGGGAAGGTGGGGGATGATGGGACATGGTAGGGGTTGGTGAGAAGGCGATGGAGAGGTGATGGGGGATGGGAATATGATGGGAGATGGTACAGGGTGGATGGGGAGATGATGGAGAATGGTGGAGGGTGGTGATGGGGGATGGTGGAGGGTGGATGGAAAGATGATGGTGATGGTAGGAGGTGAGATGGTGATGGAGAGGTGATAGGGGTGATGAGCAGATGGGGGATGGTGGAGAGTGGTGATGGGGTGATAGGTGATGGTGGGGGCTGGTGACAAGGTGATGGGCAGCTGGTAGGGGATGTTCGGCGCTGATAACACTATGATAACTCTCTATACCCACCCCATCTATTATTAATGAAAATGCCAATGATAATGCAATGATAACACCCTGTACCCACCCCCACCCATCAGTAATGCAAATGCAATGAAAACGCTAATGAAAATGCAATGATAACACCCTGTACCCACCCCCACCCATCAGTAATGAAAACGCAATGAAAACGCCAATGATAACGCAATGATAACGCCCAATACCCACCCTCGCCCATCAGTAATGAAAACGCAATGAAAACGCCAATGAAAACGCAATGATAACGCCCAGCACCCACCCTCACCCATCAGTATGTTACCTTTTCGCCCTGCTTACTCATCGCTCAACTCCCACGGCCACTTTCCCACGGAGAAGTGCCAAGTCCCACGATCCTATTGGTTACCACTCCTTCGGTTCCAGGTTCTCGCGCTTTGACATCACCACATGTATGATCAATCACATGTCTGGTTATCGTCCAATCACGTCGCGCTTACTCATCCAAGATAAGAGGGCTTATTGCCATTGGTTGGAGATTAGAGAGCTTATTGCCATTGGTCAGAGATAAGAGGGAGTTATGCTATTGGACGATAGGTTACTACCTCCCCTCAAGTTGTTTCCTTTATATATTATCGATGTCTGTACAATGTACCTTACGTTTAGTCTGGTTCATCCCACCGGATTGCCAATATATCTCCTTCTCCCTTTCATCGTCCGAAGTCAGCCTGAGTCTGTTTGTTGTCGGAGCCGTCCCGTAGACGATCCGTAACAAAAGACTAAACGTTCCTCTCTCCCCCGACAAACCGACTCACGTCACGAAGACGCTTGTCTATAGTTGCTGCGTTTGTAATCGGTTTATCCGATACAAAGCCTATACAAGCCCCCGAACCCGAACCCGAACCAAGTAGTCACGACGGATTACTTTTATAGTCGCGAAGACTACGAGAATTCTCAGTACCACCTACCCGACAACTCCTTCCCTCCCTACCTCTACGACCCCGACCATCCCGACTACGATTATCATCACCAGTCATCCACTCTACCCACACCCTCACCAACACCTTCTGTGCGGTCAGAAGAAGTGATCGAAACCGTACCCATTGAAACGATAGTCGAACCCGTTCGTGTTGTGACGCCTGACCGACCTAAAGTTTGGCCATTCTATCGTTCCACGAACCCACCCGATCCCTACAAACACTTCTTTGACTCTTTCCACGGTACCGAGCCAGCGTTGGGCAGAGACCCAGTCGACATCCCCTCTGGTCTAAGCGAAGATACTGAGTGGCAACGCAAGAAATTACCCGTTGCCCCCGCCCAACAGATTCGAGACATCCCCATCATCACAAACGATACTCGTGTCGTCCAGTCGAGACCACAGAAGTTTATTAACTTCATCCGACATCACGCAAAAGCCACCGCATCCCTCCATCGCTCGGTCGAACGCTGGATATCTCGACTGTTCGCCGTCTCCTCCATCCCCATAACGCCCCCTTCCAACATCGCCTCATCTACTGGAGATGGGAAGCAGGCCGATATCTCGAAGAACAAGGATTCCCCGACGTCATCGGTGTTCCTGGAAAATCCTTCTTGGTGACCGACTTACCCTTGGTCTACCCGTATTATCGTACAGTCGTTTGGGCTAAAGAATACACCCCATTCGAAGATCACTTCCCTGTTGACTGGAAGGTCCTCGTACACTCAGGTCTGAAAAGATCATACGAAGACTATCGCGAAACTCTCCCCATTCCCCCCGCACATTTTCCTCGAACTTTACGATCTGATTACGGCGGTACTATTCGTTGGCTCCCCGACCCCCTAACACGCCTTGATCATCGGATCACGCGTCTCTGTAACACACGAGCATTAAATAACGATCAAGGGTTACAGCGACTGATCAAACGTCTCGGGTCACGCCAGAGAAAATACATCTCTAACTGGACCACCAGCCCCGCCTACGATCACTACCTCCGACGAAAGAACCGCTCATCCAGACGGAAACATTGAAACATGGCTTCTATGAAATTGCTTCTCCCCCTCCCCCCGAAGTTCAATGGTGACAAGGAAGAATTCCGTTCTTTCATGCGAGCAGTCATCATTTTCTTGGCTGCCAACGCCACATACTTCGAAGACTTCGGAACCACAGACAACCCCCTCCCTGTCGAAGTCCGTCATGAAAGAAAGATCTTCCTCGTCTTGTCATTGATGGACAAGGGTGTCGCTGCCGAATGGGCAAACGACTTTTGCGATACTATCGCAGTCGATTACCACACTCGTCTGGCCGCACACACTCCTGGAGATCCGGACCCCCCGCAGATGGATTGGGGAACATGGCCCATCTTCACTGCGTCGATGCAGGCGCAATTCGACAAGCCTGACGATAAGCGAGACGCCGCGATCAAACTCAACGTGCTCCGTGAAGGCAAGCTGACGGCCGACGAGTTCTGGCTTCAGTTCGAAGTCCTATACAAACGCGCCGGATGGCATCCGGTCACCCAACAGGAGCAACTCATTCCGCTCCTCGAAAACCATTTGAACAAACCTCTCGTCGATCGCATCTTTAGTCTGGACCCGATGCCAACTACTGTAGCGGAATGGAAGGTGAAGACCATCTTGTTGGATCGTCAATGGCGACGTCGCAACGAGATCGAAAGACCTACGGGTGGAAGTAACCCGACGAAGAAGAACGAGAAGTCAAAGACGACTTCCGTTTCTATCACAGCTGCCGCAGTGCCTGTACGATCGAAAGACCCCGACGCCATGGACGTCGACCGAGCCGCTGTCGCGGCCGAGAAACTCAAGCAGCCTATGTCTGCCGAACGAGCGGAGTTGATGAAGGCCGGACTTTGCTTCAATTGCAAGCAACCCGGACATCTCTCTCGCAATTGCCCATCCCGCGTACAACGTGTACGCGTATTAAACACTGAACAGGAGCAACACGTACGCTCCATGAATACCGAACCCGCGTCGAGCGGTCAAGACATTATCCAAATGCTTGAAGCTCGCTGTGCCCAGCTCGAAGACGAACTCGTTCGGGCCAAAAAGGATTTTTAAGTCGGTCGAAGAAACGCATGGACTCTTCGACTACGTCTCATTTGTCTATCGCTCCCCCTGTACTTGTATTACCGATTACGAATGAATTTGATCGCGTTTTACTTGAACTTCGGACAATGAGACAAAACATGCAAAGGGAAATGAATAAAAAGAAACAAACGGAACGGTGGCCTCAATCGAAGTTACCGAAGAAACAACAAAAACCGATTATGCAACCCGAAGACACTGAGACGCCAGTGGAAAGGAAATCGGTATCTATTATGGTCGCGTCACGTCAACCTGTTATCGAAAGTGAGTTCAACGCAGAAGAAACGATGGTCGCCATCATGAATACCGATATGTATGGTGCCCTCGACCTCATGAATGATTGGGACATCCATGGACAATATACCATGAAGATCGGCCCAGGATTAGTCGTCAAATTACGGCGAATGCCCATCGACAAAGCCATTGAATATTTGATCACGGAACTCCCCCAGACATACCAACAACCTCCAGCACAGAAAATAGAACCGATTACAAAGCCTACTGCAGTTAAGATCCACAAGATGCGACAAATGGAACCTCTCATCACGAAAGCCGATAAACGATCCGCAGAATGGAGACTTCGGGAAGTCAATCAACGGATCGAACAATTGGTTGCATCACAAGATGACAGTACCATGATGATGTCGATCAGTGTCAAAGGCCAACTTACCACAATCGACGACCAACGAAGATTCTCTGTCACATGTCTATTGGATTCTGGTTGTACTGTCTCCGCCATCAACTCTGGTTTCGTACAACAACATCATCTCACAACACGAAAATACGAGAAACCTTTCCCTAGTTACAATGGGGATGGTACGATGTCTAAAGATGGATTAATCACGGAATACGTCGAGATGAATTTACGGCTTGGCGAACACATAGAACGGATACATCTTACGGTAATTCCCCTCGCAAAGATCGACATCTATCTTGGCTTTGATTGGTTGAAAAAACATAATCCCGAGGTCGATTGGCTGACCCAGACGATCGACTTTACTCGTTGTCTTTCTGTCTGTGGTCATTCCCCTGGTAAAATCGAAGGTGTCATGTTCAAAACCGCAATCTACGATAAGCCCGCTTGGTATCGCGCCTTCCAGACAAAATCGACAGAACTGGCTCGCGCCAAGATGACCAATGATGGTGTCAAGCCAGAACAGTCCGTCGTCGACCAATTGCCGGACGTATACAAGGACTATGCCGACGTCTTTGACCCCAAAGCGACTGACTCGATGCCTCCATCTCGTCCTTGGGATCATGCGATCAACCTGAAACCAGACACTCCCGACCACCTGAACTGCAAATTATATCCGTTGTCACCCCCAGAACGTGAGAAACTCGACGAGTTCCTCGATGAAAACCTGAAGGCTGGCAAGATCAGACCGTCAAAATCACCTTACGCCTCGCCATTCTTCTATGTACACAAGAAGGATGCTACCGAATTACGTGGTGTACAGGATTATCGGAAATTAAACGAACATACCATCCCAGATAATTATCCGTTACCGCTGATCGACGATATCATAAATCAACTCGACGGTGCGGAGTATTTCACAAAACTGGATGTCCGTTGGGGCTTCAACAACATACGGATCAAAGAAGGTGATCAGCATAAGGCCGCATTCCTGACACCAAAGGGATTGTTTGAACCTACAGTGATGTTCTTCGGTCTGCGGAATTCTCCCCCGACCTTCCAGAGGATGATGAATCACATTTTCCGATATGAAATACGTGCCGGTTGGCTGCATATCTATATGGACGATGTCATTATCTTCTCAAAAAATCTGGAAGAACATCAGGAACGAACACGTCAGGTCCTACAGAAATTCCGAGACAACAAATTGTTCTTGAAAATCGGAAAATGTACCTTCGATACCCAACGCGTAGAATATCTCGGTCTCATCGTCGAACATGGAAAAGTACGGATGGATCCCACCAAGACAGATGCAATTACCGATTGGCCTGTTCCGAAGAACAAGAAGGAGTTACAATCCTTCTTGGGTTTCCTCAACTTCTATCGACGTTTCGTTCGTAATTTCGCACAAGTTGCATTACCGTTAAACTCTTTAACCGGCAAAAAGGATTGGGAATGGAACACAGAACAACAAGTTGCGTTCGAAGAACTGAAACAGATCATTACCACAGATCCTGTTCTCGTCATCCCCAACAATCATGGAAAATTCAAGATCGAATGTGACGCCTCGGATTTCGCTACTGGTGCCATCTTGACACAACAACAAGATGACGGCACATGGCACCCGGTGGCTTTCCTGTCAAATAGTATGCTACCAGCAGAAAGAAATTATGATGTCCACGATAAGGAATTACTCGCGATCATCCGATGTTTTGAACAATGGCGACATTTCCTTCTCGGCGCACCGGAGATTATCGATGTCTATACCGATCATCAGAATCTCACGTACTTTAGACAACCACAAAATCTGACTCGGCGACAAGCCCGATGGATCTCATTCCTCCAAGATTATAACTTCCAGCTCCATCACCGTCCTGGCACCCTGAACCGCAAGGCAGACTTGCTTTCACGGCGTGTTGACCACGACCGAGGTCTCGACGACAATAAAAACGTTGTCGCACTCCCTGATTCCCTGTTTATGGCTTCTCTCAACACCACCATGATGAATCCTCAATGGCAGGAACAGTTCATCAAGTACGGACTTCAGTTGGACGAACAGGTCAGCGAAGGACTGAAAAATCCCAGTTCTCCTTGGAAATGTATGGATGATGGCCTGATCTACCACAACGATCTGCTATATGTTCCAAAAGATGATCATCTCCGGGGAGAAATTATACAGGAGCATCACGATACTCCCTTGTCCGGACATCCCGGACAAGAAAATACGTTCAGAGCTATCACACGACACTTCACTTGGCCATCACTCCGCGCTGACGTCAATAAATATGTCGCAGCATGCTTACCGTGTCAACAGAAGAAAGTTCATCGTGGAAAGAAACCGGGATTGTTACATCCTCATACGATTCCCCCATACCCATGGCATACTGCCACGATGGATCTGATCGGCCCTTTACCCGAATCACAGGGCTTCAACGCCATCCTAGTAGTGATGGATAAGCTGAAGAAACAATCTGTCCTTATCCCCACCACCACTACATTGACATCAGAAGGATCTGCACGATTGTACCGTGATCATGTCTTCAAGCGATTTGGATTGCCTCGTGTCATCATCTCTGATCTCGGAACGCAGTTTGTATCCGGTTTCACGAAAGAACTGAATCGCTTATTGGGAATCATCGGACATCCAACAACCGCTTATCATCCACAAGCAGATGGACAAACCGAACGAGCGAACGCCGAAATCGAAACATATCTCCGTTTGTTCATCAACCAACGACAAGATGATTGGGCTGAGTGGTTAGCCTTAGCGGAATTCGCCTTAGCCAATCACGAATCTTCATCTACCGGCATGTCCCCATTCTATGCAACAATGGGTTTCCATCCATGGAAAGGAAAGGAACCGGTCAGAGAAGAAATCATCAATGAGTCTGCCGCCTCATTCGCAGAACGAATGAATCGTATACAGGAACAGGCATCAAATGCCTTGGTCGTCGCACAAGAAAAAATGAAGAAGTTTTATGACAAGAAACATCGTCCCGCCCCGGAATACAATGTCGGTGACAAAGTATGGCTGGAGTCTACAAATATCGACTCTCTCCGTCCGTCCAAAAAGTTGGATGACAAACGATACGGTCCTTTCCCCATCATGAGGAAGGTTGGAAGATCATCCTACGAGTTGAAACTCCCCTCTACTTGGTCGAAGAAATATCCCATCTTCAATGAGGTCCTCCTGTCCCCATACGTCCCACCCGCCTTCCCACAACAAGCAACAATATTGCCACAACCACCCGCTGAGATCGTTGATGGACAAGAAGAATATGAGGTCGAGGAAGTCATCGATTCCGTCATCCGTAGGAATCGTTTGTTCTATCTCGTTCATTGGTTGGGTTATCCCCGCGAAGAAGACTCGTGGATACCCGCAGCAGAGACAAAGAATTGTAAGAAACTTGTCTCCGAATTCCATCGGTTACACCCTCGCGCACCGACATCGGCTAATCTTCGCATCTCGATCATCCCTCGTCCCGTCAATGCTTCCCCACTACGTTCACCCACAAGCGATGTCATTGTGTCCGTCGAACCCAAGATCATCACTTCATTGCTCTCGCGACAGGAAAATCATGACTTTCGGTCGTTCGCTTTCCCGACCTCAGTCCGTCGTTTATGGCTATTCAAACTTGGTGAAGTGAACGCTATCACCCATGTCGTCACTATCGGTACACCGAGTACCCGTGGTCACCTCCGTGACGTTGCAGGTGGTCTCAGCAATCTCGCCTTCAATGATGGCCGGCTATCCACGTACGCGTATCCGATTGCCATGATGCATCGTATGCGCATCCCCCTTCCTTCGGCTTTGCTGTGGGACCGGTACGACGTTCTGCCCCCTCTCCGTTTCTGTGAGGTACCACCCCGTCTCCTCTCCGATCACCCCGTCAATCCTTTCCTCCGTATCTTCTGAATTCGCGCGTCCGCGACGACGTTAAACTATGATGTACAGAGTCGGGGGTTTGGAGACCCCCTTTCTGTTGTTGGCTACGATATAATTTATCCGCCAGATCTGCGACCTCCCGACACAGTCTGCCCCAAGCAGCCTTGCTGGCCGCCATGTATGGCACATGGTCCGTCCCTGATATACCCTCTATTCTTTCTGTTTAATTTCCTTTCTCTTCCCCGTTCTTGTTCGCGCGGACGCGAACCTTGTGGGGGGGGTATTGTTACCTTTTCGCCCTGCTTACTCATCGCTCAACTCCCACGGCCACTTTCCCACGGAGAAGTGCCAAGTCCCACGATCCTATTGGTTACCACTCCTTCGGTTCCAGGTTCTCGCGTTTTGACATCACCACATGTATGATCAATCACATGTCTGGTTATCGTCCAATCACGTCGCGCTTACTCATCCAAGATAAGAGGGCTTATTGCCATTGGTTGGAGATTAGAGAGCTTATTGCCATTGGTCAGAGATAAGAGGGAGTTATGCTATTGGACGATAGGTTACTACCTCCCCTCAAGTTGTTTCCTTTATATATTATCGATGTCTGTACAATGTACCTTACGTTTAGTCTGGTTCATCCCACCGGATTGCCAATATATCTCCTTCTCCCTTTCATCGTCCGAAGTCAGCCTGAGTCTGTTTGTTGTCGGAGCCGTCCCGTAGACGATCCGTAACACAGTAATGAAAACGCATTGATAATCTCCCATTGTCATTGTCCTGTCATTATCATAAAAACCTCGTCATAAAATGAATGACAGGCCTTTCATTAAAGTACGTGGTATTATACACATACGCTATTGTGGCAATGCCCTGTTTTAATGATATAATTGGTAGGCACGACCCCTGCAGCGATTGCAGCATCATAGCATGGGGCCTTCGAATCTGGGCACGATCGATCCGTCTTTCCTTGATAGACAGCTTGGAACGGAAGAAGGGTGCCGGCACTCGTTACTGTAACCATTACGGTAAAGGCCCTTTTCTCATCTCCGCCTATAACTGAGACTTGCTTTGCACCGGTTTTCGCATACGTCAACTTGTCGCCTGCGGCATATAACCGTTGGGTCTGGTCTGAGTTTGCATACAACTCTGCTGGAATATCGTATTCTTTCAAAAGGTAGGCTTTCCTGAGAGCTGATTTATCACATTGATCTTCCCAGTTGTCAGGAAGTTTGTGGGCAGCACGAGTGGCCTTACGACGGCTCCAACCCATGGTCTCGTGCAACCACCTTCTCACGAAGGTGTCAGAAGCGTGGAAAGTTGATCCATCATGAAATCGACGCTGCAAGATAGCAGGTTCCTCTCGGATGATTGTTGCGATCATGACACCTCGAGCTGTGATTACTGACACCGCAACCTCGTTGTTGCGAAGCTCAGACAAATGCTCTTTTATTTTCATGACAACAACTGGGTAGTTGGACTGGATTCCGTGAGTTAATTTGTCTGTTAACCACCAAGATGCAGCTCACCAGTATCCCGCGAGGTCCTCCATTCGGGTGGCCCGGCATATTCCCAGCCTTGATCTTGAGCAATGTTGAGTCTGACCACCGTGGTTGCGGACCCGATCGATCGATCCACTCTCTGACGGTCTCCCGTGCCAGACCCTCAAAAATAATCGGATACCGTGCCTTGGCAATTTTGACTATCTGCGTCGCACTCATTTTCCACCCCGCAGCTTTAGCAGCTTCTTCGATCATCCTCCAGCACACTGGGCTAAACCAATTGTGATACTTGGCCTGACGTGGCATGTGTTTTGCTTTGCGACCCTGAGGTTTCCGTTTTTTTTCCTTGATTTTTCTTTCCAATAGTCGTGCTGGGCGTGTTTCCTCAGCCAGTTCCATGCGGCGTCTCTTCGACAAGCCAGAATCTACTAACTCGGCTGGAACAAGTTTGCGCTTGGTTCCACCAGGGCTCCGAATTCCAGCAATTATTTCCTGCTCATTCTGTTTGTGGCAGTGTTTGCGTTGTCGCAGCTTGGCTTTCATTCGCTTCTCTAGCAACTGCTGTTCTTTGGCAACCCGCGCGAGTGTCTCGTCGCCCTCCCTGTCATGGATGACCTCCTGTTCCCTTGCGAGATTCGCGTCATATTCTTCGGGTGTGCAGGGCTTGAAGAACTTTAACAGCAGGGCGTTCTTGGCTCCAAGCGCCGTTCGCACAGAGGATTCAATCTTGATATGTGACTGTGCTGACAATCTGATTTCAGATCGCATTGAATCCCGGGGTAGATCGGCAGGGAGAAGATCTTGGGAGGCTGGCATGCTCTCGTCATCGGATGAGTATTGGGACGAGGATGACTCGTCATTTGTGTTGCGCGGATGTTCGGTGGACCCAGCTAAGTCAGGGTCTGTCTGGACCGACACCACTTCAAAGTCTGAGTCCGATTCCTCATCCGAAGATGAGGTGTTCAGGATAGGTAACTGGATGTCGTATTCATACGCAACATTGCATGAATGGCCACCCTCTGTCACAAATGTTAATTAATCCAGTGCCGTTTGATGAAAACTGACCTCCATCTGGTGTTGTTCACAGACGTGTAACAAGACCTGGAGCCTGGCTACAGCGACATCCGAAGGAGCTATTAGCGGGTGTTGGATGGGCAGGAAATAATGAGAGAGGGCATTCCCCACGAAAAGACCACACGAGAAGCTGTCACTTTGGTAAGTGACCGGCATCTTCTTGTATGTGAATGTCACTGATGTGTACTCTTCTAACCACCAGCCAAGGGCCGCTTCGATGTCTGTATCGAGCTTCCAACGTAGGGAATCACCATACCAAATGACACCACGAAGGAAGTCCAACACCATGGCAATCCAGTGAGTCTTTCGGGTATTTGCAATAGTCCCCAACTTGGGGGAGTGGGCCATTGCAAGCATGGCATGAACGAGTTCTTCTGGGTTCCATTGATCAAATATAGTCCTACTGCTATTGGACAAGGTAATTTACACTTCTTAATGCCATACTTGTCTACAAATAATCAACATTGTAGTGGACTGAATGTCAATTACACCACAGTTTACTCTGGCTTTCACTATCACCACTGTTATTATTATTTGTCAGTGCTTTACCAACAAGTAAGAATATAAATTTTACATATAACATTATATAATTTATTTCTAAAATTTTTATATTCACAAAGAATTGTTGATGAGGAAAGCAAGCACCAAAACAAGAGTGAGGATGAGGACAAGGCCAAGATGACAAAGACAATGATGATAGCAAGGACCATGGGGGCAATGAGGATGGAACAATGACAAGACAACAAGAAGAACAGAGACAACAACAAGGACAACAAAGACAAAGACAATGAAGATGATGATGGGGACAGATGAGGATGAAGATGAGGACAACAAGAACAAGAGCAGGAACAGGAACAAAGTTGATGGGGACAAGGATGACAATGAGAACAACAACCATGGCCACCATCACTCCGTCCCCCTCCCCACCTCTCCCTCCCCCCCCCTGTCTCCCTGTCTCCTCCACCTCCTTGCCCCCCTCATATCCCCCTCCCAATCCCCCTTCCCCCCTCCACACCTCTCTGCCCCCCCATTAATTAATTAATTTAAATTTTGTATTTTATTATATGTTGTTCAATATTAATCCACATGTAGGTTATAACCCATGGGTAAACCCACAGGTATTCTGTACCCATGGTCATCTGCAGGTTTGGACTGGTATGGGTGCAGGTAGTCCTAGTCCAGGAAAACCTGTATGTTGTGCTATTCACTAATGACCACCACCACTCTCCTCCCTCTTGCTCTCCCACTCTTTGCATTCACCTCTCACAATCTCCCCCTCAAAATCTCCTCATCTCTCCCTGCCATCTTAATTTAATTAATTTGAATTTGAATTTAATTATATAATAATATATACATATCTTACCAGCCATAGTTATCCCATACCCATCACTGTGGGTTCAGGTATTTGGCAGGTCAGGTGCAGGTTGCCCAAGAAAGTCCATAGGTTACTGATGCAGATTCCTAATAAATATGTATTATCACACTGGAAGTGGTATGATTCTCCTCATTGAACCATGCTAACATCCTCTTCCTCATACTTCTATATTGTCAGATCTTTACTCTTGGACATTGGATCATCAAATGGTATGAGGAACCATTAGAAGAAATATATTGGAGTATGTTTATCACAGCAAAGCTGGTATGGTCCTGTTCCATTGTGCCAAGTTGACCTTCAGTGTCAGATCTCTACCCTTGAATGTTGGAGGATCAAATGGTGTGAGGAGCCATTAGAAGAAACCCATGAAAGTGTGCCTGTTATTTTGGAAGTAGTACAATCCTCCACTGAGCCATGCTCACCTCCTCCTCCCTATACCCCTATACTATATTGTCAGATCTCTGTACTTGGACATTGGTTCATCAAATTGTGGGAGGAACCATTAGAAGAAATCAATTAGGAGGTCAGCATGACTCAAGGGGATACATTGTACCACTTCTGGGACTATTCTTACACTCCATTGGATTCCCCCTAACTGCTCCTCGTGCCATTCTGTGGCTTGTAATGCAGGGGTAGAGATCTGGGTATGGAAGGTATGAGGAGGAAGAGATCAGCATGGCTCAATGAGGGGGATCATACCACTTCCAATGTCATAGACGTACTCTAATAGATATCCTCTGATGTCTCCTTACACCATTTGATGATCTGAGGTCTGAGACCAAAGATCTGACATTATGGGGGCAGGAGGAAACTTGCTTGGGTGCTGAATAATCAAAAAGTGGCTAGCAAAATCCCCTCAGGCATTGAGGCAATTTTGCTAGCTAGTTTGCGGGCCAGATATGGTTTTAACAACATATTGTGTGGTCATCTCAAACCATGAAGGGAAGTCAGCTTGGCACAATGGAGAGAACCATACCACTTCTGATGTGATAAACAGACTCTTCTCTCATACCCCCCCCACATGTTCAGATCCCTACCCCCAGACAATGCATGGCCCAACCGCATGGGGAACAGTTAGGGGGGATCCAATGGAGTGTAGGAATCCCCTCAAAAGTGGTACAATGTGTCCCCTCATGCCATACTGATCCCCCTCTCCTCATTCCCCCACACACCAGATCTCTACCCCCAGAGGATGGACAGCCAAATGGTGGGAGGAGCAGTTAGGGGGGACCTCATGGACTGTAAGTATTCCCCCAGAAGTGATCTGATGCCTCCCTATGTTACTTGAGTTATACTTTACTTGAGTGATATTATGAGTTGTCTCTTTCTTGTTAAGTTGTTATCAGTTTGAATTTATTATTTAATCCAATTAATTTCATTAAAATGTCAAATTATTTACCACTATGGCTACATTGGGGGGTAATGGGGTATAAAAGACAGGAAAGAGAGGGGGAGTGATAGGAGAGTGAATGAAAGTGAATGAGAGTCATAGGAACAGACTGAAGGGGGGAATTGGATAGGGAGGTGAAAGACAGGCCAGGAGAAAGTGAAGAGGGTGAAAAATAGGTTCTGGGGCAACCAGGGGGCTGAAAGGAGGCTGGAAGAGTGCTGGACAGGGAGTGGGAGGGCTGGGAGGAGAGGGTGAGACCTGGGTGAGCACTCTATGGTCAGGTCACATCTAGAACAGCCAAAAAAAGGCAAAACTCACCTGGTACAACAGGAGGTGGGTGCACCACATTCCCTGCTGCCCTCAGAAACCCTCCCTGGCACTCACAAGCAGCCAGAATGTGCCCATGTTGCTGGGGACAATGGTGGCACTGCTGCTGGACATGGGGAGCCTTTTGGGGGCCAAAAAGTTGCCTAGAGAGGGTCAGTAGCCAATAGAGGGAGATGGGAAAGTTGTGGGGCAGCAGGGGAAGCAGGGAGCTGGCAGCAGATCCCGGAATCTGGGGGATGTGTGTTGAGCAGCAGAAGGTTTTGCATTCATCTGAGCTTGAACGCTCTCACTGTATATTTCAAACTCCGCTTAAATTTCAGCCACATCTCCGGACCACCCCACTTAATTCCATTCTGTAGACTCAAATACACCACTTGGCAACTACTTGTAGTGACAGAAAATGTCTAGAATCAGATGTAAAACCCACTCCAAATTCCTCATATTTTATGGGTCCCTATTTCAACAGCCAGTTTCTATATACTGTGTGTGTTTACACAGATCACTTCTCAGGCAGCCCAACAATGCTCTGCTTGCTTCCAAATTTATTCAGGGCCTACAGCCTCTCCATGCCATGCTCAATACCAATTCTTGGAGCTGCCCCTGGCCTGTGGAGCCCACCCCACCCCTCTCAGTCAACCTCAGAAATCACTTTTGTGTCATGTGATCTAGCATGTGATCAATGACATCAGTGGAGGCGACACTTTGCCTCTCGACTGGCAAAGTGTCGCCTATCCTGACGTCATATCACATCACATGATGTGCACATGACTTTTCTCTGATTAGAGATTAGCGGGGAGGGGATCAGTATGGCTCAAGGGGGTACATCATACCACTTCTGGAGCCATCCTTACATCCCATTGGATCTCCCCTAGCTTATCCTCACATGGTTTTGTGGTATGTGATCCAGGGGTAGAGATCTGAATATAGCAGGGTATGAGGAGGAGGGGGGTCAGTATGATCCAAGAGGGAGCATCATACCACTTCTGGGACCATGCCTACACTCCATTTGGTCCTTCCTAGCTTGTTCTCACATGGTTTTGTGATAGGTGATCCAGGGGTAGAGATTTGAATACAGGGGAGAATGAGGAGGACAGCAGTCAGTTTGACTTGAGGGAAAGTATTGTACCACTTCCAGGGCCATCCCTACACTCCATTGGGTCCTCCTGAGCTGCTTCTTACATGGTTTCATGGTCTGTGATCCAGTGATACACATAGCATATCTCTGACCTAGGATTCTTATATTTTATGGTTTTTATGACTTACTTTCTCATTATGTACTAATAAGTACAAATAGGTCTGATTCTCCCTTTCACCATCATTTTCCAGAGCTCGAAGTCTCCCTTGGATCATACCTTGCACCCCACACCTTGAGGATCCCCTCAGTGTATCATTTTTGAAGCCCATGGTGAGGCATTCAACAGGTTTCAGCTCATTTCTAGCTCTTTTGCCACTTGTCTTGAGTGGCTCGGCCTCTTGCACCAGCTTTTGGCAGCATACTCAGCTCCCATCATCTCTCAGCTATCATGTAGGTCTCTCTCAATGTCTTCTACACCTCGGTTTTATGTTCTAGTCCCAGTCGCGCCTTCAGGGCTGCAGAACTCAACATCTTTCTTATTTAGTCGTGGGTTTTGATGCACCCAGCTGCATTCACCCCCATTTGGCCCCCTGTTCATGTCTATGGACTCACCATCAACCCCTTATTGGAGTGTGTCTGTCACTTTGGAAGTGGTACAATGCTCCCCACCGAGCCATGCTCACCCCCTCCTCCTCATACCCCTATATTGTCAGATCTTTATACTCGGACATTGGTTCATCAAATGGTGGGAGGAACCATTAGAAGAAATCTATTAGAGTGTGTCTATCACATCAAAAGTGGTACAGTCCGCTCCATTGTGCCAAGCTGACTCCCCATCACCGTCTGAGGTGACCACACAAGGAAAATTATCAAATATTTAATTATCTTGATTATTTAATATTTGATATATTGTTAACACTATATTTGGCCCTCAAACTGGCTAGCAAAATCGCCTCAATGCCCGAGAGGATTTTGCTAGCCACTTTTTGCTTATTCAGCACCCAAGCAGGTTTCCTCCTGCCCTCCATAATGTCAGATCTCTGCTCTCAGACATCAGATCATCAAACAGTGTGAGGAGCCATTAGAGGATATATATTAGAGTATGTCTATGACATTGGAAGTGGTATGATCCCCTCCATTGAGCCATGCTGATCCCTTCCTCCTCATACCCCCTATACCCAGATCTCTACCCCCGGATTACAGGCCACAAAACGGTATGAGGAGCAGTTAGGGGGACCCAAATGGAGTGTAAGAATGGCCCCAGAAGTGGTACGATGTATCCCCTTGGGTCATGCTGACCCCCTCCTCCTCATACCTCCACCCCATATCCAGATCTCTACCCCCAGACCATGGATAGCCAAATGGTGGGAGGAGCTATTAGGGGGGACCCATTGGACTGTAGATATTGCCCCAGAAATGGTACGATGTTCTCCCTTATGCCATACTGACCCCCCCCTCCTCATACACATCATGCTTCTCAATTGGGACTCATGTGCATTGCAAAATTTTATTTTGAGATACCGTATATATATGCTACTACAGCACCAATGGTAGGCAAACTCAAATCTGTTGACTGGTGGAGGCACCGGGTGAAGATGGGTGGGACTGGGACCCCCTGAAGTCTCATTCTCGACGCGAACAAGATGTGGGGCGTATACGAGCCGGGCTGGTTGAAAATGGCGTGGGGTGGTCCCAGATGGAAAACAGTGGGGGGGGTGGGGGGGTTGCATGTCCTGGGTTCAAAAAAGTCAGGGGGGCTTAGCCACTGGGTGGAAACGGGTTGGACTGGAAACCCCCCCCCCCCATGTTTTCAGGATGTGGGGGGTCTATTCAAGTCAGGGGTGGTCAAAAATGAGTGGGAAGGGGGTGCCGTGGATGTAAAAAAATGAAGGTGGGATAGGTTGGACATAGGGTGAGGGGGTGATGGTTCTAGGGCCCTTGATGTCTCGTTTTCAATCTGAACTAGACATGGGGGGTCAATTTGAGTTCAGGACATGTGAAAACGGGTGGGAAAAGGGTGCCGTGAATGTTAAAAAAATGGGCATGGGGTGGGTTGGACATAGGGCAGTGACACGATGGTTCTAGGGCCCTCGACGTCTCATTTTCAGTCTGAACAAGACGAGGGGGGGTCTATTCAAGTTGGGGGTGGTTGAAAACGGGTGGGAAGGGGGTGCCGTGGATGTTGAAAAAATGGGGGTGGGGGTTGGACATTGGGCGGCGAGGCGGCGGTTATAGGGCCCTCAGCATCTTGTTTTCAATGTGAACGAGACGTGGGAGGTCTATTCGAGTCGGGGGTGGTCGAAAATGGGTGGGAAGGGGGTGCTGTGCTTGTTGAAACAATCAGGGTGGGGTGGGTTGGACATAGGGTGGCAAGGTGACGGTTCTAACGCCCTCGACATCTTGTTGTCAATCTGAATGAGACACGAGGGGTCTATTCGAGTTGGGGCTGCTTGAAAACGGGTGGGAAAATGGTCCTCTGGATGCTGAAAAAATGGGGTTGGGGTGGGCTGGACAGATGGCGGGCACACAAGGCTCTGAGACCCCCTGAGCCTTTGGTTTCAACGGAAACAGATTGCGGGGGCCATACACGATCTGGGGGTGGATGAAAACGGGGCCGGATGGGGCATCCTGGTGGTTCGAACAAGGGGGGAGATGGTGCTTGGACAGATGGCGGGAACACGAGGACTTGAGACCCCCTGCCTGCTCGTTTTCAATGCACACGAGGGCTGGGGGGTGTACACGAGCTGTGGGTGGTCGAACATAGAGCAGGGGGGGGCATCCTGGTGGTTGAAAAAGTTGGGGGGCACTGGTTGGGCACAACGTGGGAATGTGAGGTCCTGAGACCTCCCGACTTCTGGTTTTCGATGGAAATGGGTTTTGGAGACCATTACTAGAGCAAGGACAATAGGGTTACATACATACCTTTGTTACACCACCCCCCCCGACGATGTTGCTGCTGAGCAACAGAAGGTCTGTGCACTCATCTGAGCTCAAAAGCTCTCACTGTGGATTTAAGACTCCACTCTACTTTCAGCCACAACTCCGGACCACCCTTTTTTGTTTGCATTCTAGAGACTCAGATATCACATTTTACAACTGCCTTCAGTGGACAAAAGTGTCCCATACATACAGTAAAATATTGTTAAAAATTACCACATTTTTATTTGCAGTATCACAATACTTATTGTATCTATACTCATTTCCTTGACAAGAAATGGCTCACAGGGAGTCCAAATCATACCAGATCCCCTACATAATTGTTTTCCAGCAGGACAGTCCCCATGACATCCTCTTTGTCAAATCTGGTGACATTCTATGCTGTGTGCAAGTCAATAGAGGCTCTGAATGGTGGAATGAAACCAGTCAAAAGGGATTTGGAACTCAGTTGCCATATTGGGACACAATTTTCGCTCAGTCCCTGAGATGAATGAATCACCCCAATGGCTGAAAACCGGGTTGATAAGAACGAGTTTTCCATAAATGGAAGAACTCGTAACTGAGTTAGAACTCCGGAGGCCAGTGATTCTCCAATGACACGGAAAGCCCTCGGGTGGGTGTTTTTCCCTTGCCGGCGCTGGTGGTGCCGGCGATTAAAGGCACGGAGGATTGCATCAACGAAGTCTGCGTCCTGAATGGTGATTTTATTGGGTGCTATGTGGTGTTTATTGATGTCATGCTGTAGCAGGTCCAGCATCTGATTCTCGTGAGCTGCCGTCAGCCAGTTCGAGGTGGCATATTGATGTAAGTAAATCATATCACAAGTCTCACGGAAGCCATGGACTGATCCAAACCATGGTAACCAGCTGAACGTGGTGTAGACCCTGTCCACAAGCTCCCGGGTGCTGGCTCCCTGCTTATGAAGGTTTTGTAGGGTCCGATTAGCTAAAATCCAGCATTGGTGGTCCTTGTGGAGGCGATGGATCTCATTCCAGTACGTGATGATCCAGAGGGGAAGATATTTTATCCCGGCTGAATCTAGATTGTGGGCTACAGATCTTGGAATCGAGGTCATCGTGGAACTTGACCTGAGGCAGTCGAAGAGGTCTTTGACCACAGAGAGTAACGGAACTGGAGCTGAAAGAATGGTATAGATATCTTCTGTATGGGTATTGGGTGGTTTGGCCGCAATGGCAATGTGTGAAGCTTGATGCTCGGGAGGTGTACTATTTAGTGGTGGGATCTTGAAGGCAACAAAGGCATTGATGGACAATTTTTGATTCTGGAGGGTGTGCTGGAGAATTTCAGGTGGAATATTGAGCTCAAGCATCCTCAGAGAAAGAAATTTGGATATATTGCGTCTATCTAAGTACTTAGGAGGTGAAAATTACCCCTGTCATGCGTTATGACCGTTTGTGGCGAATTGGCAGATTCACCTTTCATGTCATGCGTCACATGGCCTGGCGAATTGACCGGATTGGTACAGTATTCTCTGAATCTGAATTTTACATTCGTAGTATACATTACAGTGTTTGATAAATAAGGAGATACCTCATTAAAAGTAAATAACTTTGATCCACCACCAACAATATCATTTCACTTTACATTCATATCATGGTAGCCACATTTATCTGACACAGAAATATTGCAAAGTATTATTTAAGACAAATCAAATGAAAACCCACAAAGTGTTATGAATTATATGTAAAAAATACATGAAAGATAAACAATATACTACATATAACTAATGCATAATATTTTACAATATACACTGCAAAATCATAAGCTGCATACATGTTCTGCATCAACTTTAAATATATTCCTTGACATTTTTTGGAAATTATTTCATGTACAAAAAATAAATGATGCATAGATGCATTTATAAACAAAAGACATCATATACAGAATTCAATAATAAAAGGTAGTTGTGCATTAGTTGATGAGATCCAATGATTTAAACCATTACAATATAATTGAGAACAGTATTCTTCTGTTTCTATGTTAGGAGATATTATGAAAATTTTGACAAATCACAATGTTTTTGTCAAATGTTTTTATGATTATATTCTGTGGGGAATGAACAGAATGATAAGAAAACACCATATCCTGGGGCATATCAGGACAATATTTTAACACCCTGTTTTGGAACACATGATCAAGACAATAAAAAGATATTTGTGTCCTTGAATTCAAGTTCTGTGGTGCATAGACAGAATGATAAGAAAACACCATATTCTGGGGTGTATCAGGACAATACTTTAACACCCTGTCAAAAGTAATGAAAAAGTATAATAAATGCAAAACATGGCAACAGTACTATACTATTTCACACTGTATCTTAAAAGGATTCAAAAGGTATCCTAATAGCGAAAGTGGCACAGCTTCTTTACTTGTTCAATACTTTCATTCATCTTAGACTGCAAGTATTCTCTCCAAACTATACAGTACTTTGCTGTAGATATGGTAAAAGTAAGTATACATAAGGCTTGATGTTATTGAAAAGGTATAAGTAACATTTTCCTTCATACTTTCAGCTGAATTTCAGCATAAGTATTGTGGTTTATTCCTGAATACTGTTACAATACCATGTTTAAAGTTATGGTACTGATATTTAGTACACTTGTCAAGTACTTTCAAGATACTGTGTGACATGGTATTGTACTGTGCACCCTGTGTAGATTGGTCTAGACATTTAAGATTACAGAAGGCACCTTGGTTAATGGCAGGTGAGCCTGTGATCATATCCTGATCGTGAGAGATTGCGATTCCGGAACATCTTGGCGTCGCACTGTGGCTTTCTGACCTATACTTCGGGAATCATCTGAGGAAGGCCACATTAACACCAAAGACTTCGATGTTGGAGACAGAAGCCGTTGTGCAGTTGTTCTTGGCCCTTCTCCCGACTTCGTCCTACGAATCGGTGAATCATCAAGGGAAGGCAGACTTCGGTATGTATTTGTGGAGGCTCCAGAACTTGACTCGTCACTGGATGATAACAACGAACCCCCGGGCATTAATTTACTGGTAGATACCCCGCCTTGTTTTGATGGCGTTTGGAACGGTCGATTGGTGCGAACCAACCATAAATTATTCTTCGGGGTTGTAAATGGGGCACCAAACCTGATCCCTCTAGATGGCGTGGAAGTTGGGTCAAAAGGGGAATCTTCAACCCCAAAATTTTCAAACGGGCCAGGTGTCTTATAAACACCATTAGAAGGAACGAGGGGCGTCGATGGATCCTGCTGCGAGTTGTTGCCTGCCGGAGTTGGCATTATAGGGGGCTGGGAACTCCATGAGGTAATCGGAGAGTCCTGCAACGGAGGTTGGAAGAATGGTAGGTCAAATTTAGTGTCTGCCACCGGTTCATCATCCATTTGCGCAAAAGTTGGCTCTGAAGATAGAAACACTGGCGAGAGCGTTCCGTCTGAACCCGTTATCGAACATTTATCGCAATACCATGGATCTTCTTCCCTGCCCAGGTCTGCTATGCTCTTGATCCCGATGCACTGCAGATGATACCAAATTTGGCAGCCATCGCATTGTACGAGTTCCCGCCCGTTATCCCTACCACTGCAGACACATACCATTTCGTCCCTTTTGTCGTTGTCGCCTTGCCTCGCTCTCTGCAGCTTGCGATATGATAACGATCTGACGGACTTCTTGGACAATAAAGCCGCCCTTGCATCCGCCGGGTCACTGGGGGGAAAGGCCCACTGCGTCTGCATAGATGAAAGACTTGAAATTTCAGGGACACTGGAGAACGGTCTCTTCTTCCCTCGGCGTTTTCTGGCCATTGGTGGTTCGCTATGGGCATTACCCCACACGGGTTTTTCATCCTCTTCCTCCTCGTCTTCCTCGTCGCTATCGCGATCTAAAAATTTCTCGATCCACCACAGTCGGTCGGCTTCCTCTACTCTTGACATTTCAGCACGCTCCTCCGACCGCAAACACCAAGGAAACTCCAAATCAGGCCAATTTGGTCGATCAGGAAGAACCTGCTCGGTAACTTGCATCTTCTCTTTCGACGATGGATCCATGGTTACGCTATTCTTGCGTCGACTAATTCGTTTCTTAGTTGACAAAGGCTGTCTCACCCTCTCTGGGCCGTCGGTGGAGAGATCTAACAACATCCGGCCCCTGCTCTCCATCTCCACTGGGTAAAGCTTACTTATACGGGAAACCGCATTTGGAGGTTCCCGGAAAGCAGCCAAACGTTTCCTTTTTCTAATCTCCTTTGGACTAGAGATAGGCTCGGTTTCTGACAAGGAGATCACATTTGAGTGACCAGCAGCGCCAGACGTTTGTTGGGGTTGTAGTAACCAGTCTGTAGATCGCTGAATGATTCCATTGTCGTTAAACTCAGCCGTCTTCGTAGAGGTAAAATACGAACGTATCGCCCATAACCGCCCGCCATAAGGCTTTCTTCGAAACTCTCTTCGGAAGTCTCCTGAAACAGCTGTAGCCTTCTCCCCTTATTAGGGCTGACAGCAATTTCAATGCCATGGATCTCCCGCTCCCGCTGCTCCCACTCTCTCCCTTTGTTGATTAGTGGATCTGACTCCTTCAGCGAACGCTTTGAACGTTTGAAGTAGTCCGGCCGCCGGCTCTCTGCCTCCAGTAGATGTACTGCGTTGTCTTCCGTCATTTGGTGACCAATGCGTTCCACCTCCGAACGGCTTGGTAATTGAGGAGATAAGGGTGGAGTAGACATTGAATAGAAGACATCGTCTATTTGTACTGGATGATGTATACTCGCAGGTTGAGACAGGAGAGGCGATTTGGCATTTATTTGATCCGTAAACGACAGTTTGTCCGTGAACGGTGAAGAAAGACGGGAAAGGGTGTTCCCAGGTAGTACCAGCTGGGTGCTACGGGTTTATGTGGTAAACATGATAGATAACGTATCAAGCTCACACGAACCTGGTTGTCGTAGCTTCCGGCGTATCTGCAAAACCAAGTCGGGGACTAGAACAATTATCTATCAATGAAATAATACAAAATCAAAGGACATACCCAGAATATGGTGTTGTAATCACCTGGGGGGAAGGAGATTCTTGCAAAAGTGTAGGGCTGCCGGAGACAATATATAGCTGAGCGATGGGTAACAAGACAAGGACAAACCTGGATTCTGGGGTTAAAATTTGCTGAACTTTAGATAGCGAAGATAGCTGGGACTCCTCGCTTGAAGAGATATATTCGTCACGTTGAAGATAACACAAGTTGAAATACGCACGGTTGAGTGTAAAAAAATCGGGAGTCAAATGCATGTGGTGACAAAGTATACGAGGAGGTCAGCGAGCTGAGAGGCATATTGATATTTAACAGAGAAAAAACAGGCTTGAATTACGAACGTAGTAAGCGGTGATTCCAGTGTATACGGTCCCCCAACATATCGGCGAACGCTATTTGCGCTACGGGCTACCATTTGTAATCTGCCAATGGTTATTATCGGTTGATTATTTTACCTCTGAGGAGTTGGCAAATGAGAGTATTGCTTCGAAGAAAAATCTAACATTGAGGATACAGAAGCTGCAGAGCTAAATATGATGCCTTGGATGTACCAAGGTCCTGAGAAGTCATTTTTACTTTTAGCACATACCTCAATTCAAAAACAGTAAAGTCTTTGTCCTCAGTGAGCACCAACGAACTTGGGTTCTGAAATCCTAGCGAATACTCGGCAGAAATCAGTTGGGCTGAAGTTGGTGTGGTAGTGCAAGTCGACTGCGGTACAACGTCATTGGCCCTGGGTTTGAGTTGAGACATTCCAGCTTCAAAGCGCGCACGAGCAAGAGATCTGGACAAACTGTCACTGACTCAGTAGGAGCGGCACCAGGTCTCTAGAGTTTCCAACGCTCAGTCACAAAAAGAGGCCGGATTAGGCTCAACCTGACAGTGATCTTCACCATCGATCAGGTCGTTCAGTATCGGTCAGCACTACTGTCATGCCAGTTCGAGCCGTGGAATTTTACAGCGGTATTGGTTCGGACTCTTCTTACTCATTGATCTCAATGGATCTCTAACTTGCACTAGGCGGTATGCGTCTAGCACTGGAACATAGCAGCGTCAATGGTTCTGTCGTGCGGGCATTTGATTTTGACCGAACCGCTTGTCAAGTGTATGCTGCAAACCATCCAGACGTTATCGTGAAGGTGACTGTGTTCCCTATTTCATTGCAAATCCCCTTTACGCCCGTACTAATAGGTAGATATATCAACGATTACGGTGCCTTCTTCGGTTCTTCCACAAGCAGATTTATGGTTGATCTCGCCACCTTGTCAACCCTACACTATCCTCTCCTTGCGAAAGGGTGAAAAGGATTCCCGAGCAAAATCTTTTGTTCACCTCATCGAAAATGTGTTACCGGCCTTAGCCTCAAGAAATGCCCATCCACAATATTTGCTCATCGAAAACGTTGCCGGATTTGAGGTAGCCGTTTATTGATAATGATGTTGCAATTTTACTGAGTCCGCCTGTAAAGACCTCTGATACAAGACATTTCCTTCTCTCGACCCTCAGATCTCTTGATTATGCGATTTTTGAGTGCCTTCTAACACCCATACAATTCGGGATTCCAAATTCTCGCTTGCGTTATTACCTTCTGGCTAAATTTGCCTTGCAAGGCTTCCCACATTACAGGAACAAAGTTTGGAGATATATTCCAGGTCGCACTCATGATGACTGGGTTGACCCCAGATATTCTGATGGATTAGACAGCGCATTAAACGTGGAACAGATCAAACTCTACTTGGTTGATGAAAGTATCACTGGGGAGGACACTGCTAGGGTTCCAGATCGAGTCCTCGCTAAATGGGGACGCTTATTTGATATCGTAGGCCCCTCATCTTACAGGAGCTGTTGCTTCACTCGTGGTATGCATCAGCTCCAATCTCACCTAACCGCGAAAACGATTGTCAGAGTTTCAGGTTATACCAAGCTAGTGGAAGGAGCGGGTTCAATTCTACAGATGAACGAGGACCTCGATGTTCGTTTTGCGGCTTTCAGGTTTTTGATCGATTGACAGTATTGCGGGCGAAGACAAAATCCGTTTTCAACCAGTTTTGCCAGGCTCAACTTGCCGGTCAAGTCGATGCCGAGCGCATTCTCCGGCCATTAAAGCTGCGATATTTTACTCCCACCGAATTGTTGCGATTGTTCAGTTTCGAAGCCCCGGAGGCGGTCCCGGAGAAGATATTTTGTTGGCCGAGCGGTGTGACCACAAAAAAAAAGTACCAACTAATTGGGAACAGCGTCAATGTAACAGTGATTTCGGAGCTCATCAACTTCCTCTTTCAGTGAACTGCGTATCATAGGTATGGACCCTCAAAGTCAACGATTTTCGTAACCCTGACAAAAACTTCATCAGTGGTAACAAATTTGAGGTAGGCTGCTCAGCAAATGCCAAGTGTCATATTGAATTGTATCTTGGAGTTAGTGGGGCAGAAGTAAAGTGATTGATTAGTTGTTATGTAGCAACCTTCTATACTTAGGGAAGGTCATGGGTATTGGTAGACAGATCTGCACCTGTGAGAACCAACCAACATCACTGCAATATCAGAGAATGAATCCAGTGAAAATTTTTTGTCCTCTCCCATGGTAAATCAGTCAAAACTGCAGCTTCCAACAACTAAGCTTCCTGCACCTGCCATTGAAAACACCCAAATAAGAAGGCAAATCAGAATCCACTTCACAATGAGGCACCCACTGTTTCAGCACCATCTGCCCCAAAGGGAGTGGCATAACTTCACAACATGTCCACAGTCAGACTGAGGAGGAACCAGTGCATCAGATGGGCCCATCTCAGCTGAGATATTTGCATCCCAGGTGATCAAATGGGCCCATGTCAGCTGGGATATTTTACACCCCATGGATCAGGCAGGCCTATGTTAGCTGGGATATTTTATACCCCAGCACATCAGATGGGCCCATCTCAACTGGGATATTGTGCATCCCAGAAGATTAGTTGGGTGTGGGGAATACGGTGGGTACTTGAAGATGGTTCAAAGAGGGGATCAAATGGGGTTTCTATGTTGCTGGACAGTATCAGGTGTAGACATGTCAGGGATTCAATAGGTGGGGAGGATGGGGTTTTGGTGTTGATGGAGGAACATCATCATGTATGACACTCTGATGCAAGACTACCACAGAGATAGGAGCCATGGTGGATGGGGATGATTTACAATTTCAAAAATTTGACCTAAGTCAGTCTATGGAATCTGTGAGGTGCAAGATATTGGCATTAGTTTCATGGGCTTTGGTTTCAACATGTACTGGGGGAGATGAGGGTATGATGAAGTGTTCTACAGGTGTGTGGATAGTGTTGCTTGGGTTTTGCATGGGCCACAAGTTGACATGTTCTTTCATGGTTTTGCTGACAATGTTTCTCAGGATGTACATACTGTTGGGCAAGACAATGTGACCATACTCATTCTTGTGGCAGTTCAGTGATTGGACATCTGTGGATATGATGGCTTGTGCTTTCACAACAGAGGCAGACATGGTTGACACAGGGGTGTGCAGGGAGGTTGGTTCATTCCTTTCTGTGTGGGATCTCAGGTTACACACTAACAATTATTTTGCAGGTCCACGGCCACCACCACAGCACCACCACCACCACTACGACAATGACCACGACAATGGCAATGACAATGGCGACAGTTACAACCACTGTCAACGCCATGCCGGATGCACCAACAGCAACGCCCATGGCCCACCCCCAGTGCTTGTTATAATTTTGCAACCATTTTTGTAGTTGCAAAATCCAACCCAAATATATTCTTTTGTTCCATTGTTTTCATTTTGAGGGAGAGGAGGGCAAGAATGTTTTGTCTGCTAGGAGTAGAAGATTCTTCTGATAGGGATTCTTCTTCAACATCTGATAGAGTAATAAGTGAGGAGTTTAATGAAAAAACTTCAGGATGTGAGTCAGGTTGGGCTTCATGATAGGCACGTCTCAAGTCGTGTTCATTATTTCTATCTGTTTTTTCTTTGTTGAAGGCAATCTTATGGAAATGAGGGAGTTTCTTGAGGGAGTTGAGGTGAGTTTTTCTGGGAATCGGGGGAGGAGGTATTGTAGGGTGAGGGATTTGAGTGGAATTGTTCATTTGTGTCATGTTGATGAAGGGAAAAGTGTGAAAGAATGACTCAAGGCGTTAGTCTGGTTTGACTTGATGTGAGTAGGAGAAGTAGTGTTGGACAGTCATGACCATGAAAGAAAATTCACGGTCAAATGACCATAACTAGTTAATGACCATCAATGACCGTCAACACGTGATTGACCAGACTTCGTGTTTGGGGTCCTCTTGCCTACTATAGTGTTCTGGTTTGCCTTGCTGCTTTGGATAACAATACATACTTTGATCGGCATGATATAAGATATTGCCCCCCTCTCATTCCATCCCCAAGCCAATCATGTCAAAGGCCCCCCCTCAAAGGTCATGGTGGTGGGACCACTATGAGGACCATCCATCATTCAAATCAGGCCAAGGAGGCATGGATGGTTATGCGGGCACAACTTCAGGCAGAAAGCACAAGATCTACTGTAAATGATGTCTGGACAGTCACATTGCTGCTCTAGTTCAAGAAGACAGAGCAGCTGTTGCCTTAGGATCCTGCACCGATGAACGTGATCGAGCACAGATAGAAACTCATTGTATGCCAACAAACTAGTTGTCTGAGCTCATTAACAGGAAGTACTATAGTGTGGGCTTCAAAAGCGAAGACAGATTCATCTGGATATGGGTGGATATCATCTGCAGCATTGACTGCCCTGAACCATCTATGAACATGTCAGTTGGTAAGTGAAGATGTACAGTCAACAGCGGATGAAAGTTGTGCACACAAGTATCCCCCCAATTCCCTCACAAGTCATTGCCACCGCCGCTGATACGCTATAGGAAGCTGTAAAGGGGGAGATCCCCAAACAAACTACCTATTAGGTGAATGCGAGGATGCGAAGATGTCTACTATGCGTAGAAAGGTATAGAGAGATATAGAAACTACTATAAAGTTTCTGAACAATGCAAATGTATGTGCGACAGTTGCGATCAACTGTGCGACTTCGCGAACACGGTCGCGACGAAGATATCGATATCGGATGACGAGGATAGACAAACTCAAGACTATAACTTGAGTTCGAAGCTAAAGGGGAGCTCTATAGCTCTGAGACTAAGATCAAAGGGGAGGGAAGTCGTAGATTTCTCTCTGTAAAGGAGGAGGGGGTCTGTATCTCTCTGTATCTAAACTACATCTCTTTATACTACTTTGATCGGAAGATCGGAATGGTATAAAGATTGATAGAAAGGAGTAGTAATGACACTAAAAGGGGAAGGGGATAAAGGAATCAGAAGGTGAAACATAAGATGAAGAACAAAGAACAAAGGAAGATGAAAGGTAAATTGAATAAGAAAGAGAAACTAATATGAAAATACGTCCAAAATGATCGAAAGTGAGGTAGGAGGTGGATGGGATAGGGGGAATGAACCTCTGATAAAGGCAGGATCGGTCCGATACGAGATGGCTTTGTTCTGTGGGTGCGACCAGTTCGGAAGCAATCGAAGTTGTCGAGAGGTGTCAGAAGAGTTCGCAGACGTTCGTAAGATTGTGAGGTATCCGGATACGGTCAATGGAGAGGTATAGTACGTCTGATTTGTATATTCAGAGCATAGGATCATATGATGCATATCACCGCCAACATGAACCTGTGATGAACGTGCCACTGCCTTCCATCAACTTTCATTCCCCTGATCCTGCATCCATCGCTGGCCCTTCGACCATTGAACTGCCAAGTGTTGGCCTCCATTATGAATCTGGCCAATCATCAAAGCCTCCATCACCTTGGATCTCTTCCCATCACAGTTTTGACCGATCTGAATCAGAATTTTCTGCATTCAGTCATTCCCGCCCTTTGTCACGAAGCCAGTCATTCTCTGTGTTATGTCGGAGTCCACTGAATAGTGCTGATTCTGGCTTTCAGTGGTCAAAGGAAAAACAGAAAAGCTTTGAGAATCGTATTGCTCATTTGACGGCATTGGCTGGCTTTCCCCTTTCTTGGGTTGACAATGCTGAATGGATTGACTTCTGCACGGAATTTCTTTCTGAGGCAAAGCTCCCATTGCGGAAGACTCTCACACACCACCTCCTTCCAGCTGCAGTGGAGGCACTTCATGCATCTGCAAGAGCTGCAGCAAAGGTCACAAAGCAACCCTGCAAGCAGATTGGTGGACCGGCACCAATAACCATCCTCTTCTAGCCTTCATGATTACTGCTAATGGCCAGGTATGGATGCATTAATTTTCAACAGCATTTTATTCAACGAACTTGTAGATCCATACTGTTAAAGTTGAGGATACATCTAAGGAGTGCAAAACTGCTGAGAAGCTCTTTGATCATCTTGAGGCCGCCATCAAGGAAGTAGAGGAAAAATGGGGTGTTCGTGTTGTAGCTATTGTTATGGATGCATTAGTATAGGTGGTGGCTTGAGTGAGAACCAACAATTGTTGGGAAACAAGGCAGAATAAGTTTATTCTTGTCATCCTTGCCCTCATCATCCTTGTCCTCATCATTGTCATTGTTGTTGCTGCCATTGTCATTGCTGGTGTCCTTGTCATTGTCATTGTCACAATGGTGGTGGTGGTAGTGGTGGTGGGCTTGAAATACCACAAGAATCATGTTTATCAGCTCACAGTATGAAAATAAAGAAAAACACAGTATATGTACTTCTAGCCCTTGAAAAATTGAACATGTTTCTCCCTACAAACATTTCCACAGGGGTTCATTTGATGCCACAATTTGACTAAATCATTTTGAGAGTCAAAAAGCACTGGTTTACTCTTTATTACACCTACAACTCACCACATACTAAATATTATTCAATCTGATTGCAGGAGCTGATAGCCCTTACAAAATAGTACAACTTTGCCTTTATAACCATGTCAATCCATGCAGTATTTCATGAGATACAAGTCAGAGCACAGAAAATTCTGCAAAATCCAATTTTTTCAATTCATTCAAAAAAGTGCACTTTACCAACAAGCAATATCCAAACACCTGTAATTGTTTAATGACTTTGTGAAATATAAGGTTAGAGTCATTGATATTTGAGAGTACAAAAAACCAATCAGCAAATTTTCTAAAAACTTGCAAAATACAGTGTTTCACCACTCCTTGTCACACCACTTTGAAATATCTTCACCTCAGCTCAAAAATAAAATTATGAGCAATTCTGGAGAGACAGAAAGTGATCCTATGATGTATAGATTCTTGATAAATATTTTCATGTATTTAACTCTGAAACATAATAATGGTTCGCAAAGCTCGGCTACTGGCTCGGCTAGTGGATGACAAGTATATAGTTATTTCTATATACAGTAGTAATTTAATACTCAGCAAACCTTCATGCCTGCCCGACATAACACTCATAGACGTAAATCTAAAATGTCCACCACAACGCAAGCCAGCTACAAGGGCAAAGGAGTAGAAGTTCGTGCTCTTGGTCTGTCTCCGGATAGCAGCGCCAACGTTGCCAAAATCAAAGTCTATTGGGAGGGCAAACACAGCACTCGAACAGATCGACTTGTTTGCTGGTTGAAGGACCACCCTGCTGACCGATTGCTCCTATTTTCTGACTCTACTCAGGATGCTAAGGCTGATAACTGGAAGAAGAAGGTTGGAAAGGAATTGCGGAACATGATTTACAACCGCATCGCTTGAGCCATCTTTTCGGTTGATGAAGATCCTCAAGTTCTTGCTACATATGAAACCAACATTGAAAAGTATGCGAAGACCATTGAAAACCACTTACAGACGTAAGTTTCTTCTCGTGTGTACTGGGATCTTACTGATTCACAACTATATAGCCTCAAAACGAAATATCATGATATCATGCGTGGCCTCAATCAAACCGGTGCTGGAATTCGTGCTGAAGATGGATCAGGTCATGTCAACCCCATCGGTAAGCTTGTTGTTTTTTTATTACCGTTGCATTTGCTCAAAAAGTCAGCAGATCGTGCCATGCACGAATTTCCGTGGTTCCAGGATCTACATGGGCTCTGGAAGCAACTTCCGAGTCACAATCCGAGTCCGGCCACTTCCGATGCTGGTCAAAACCTTGGCCAGCAAGCTGCGGTGCTCTTTCGCAACCCAAGGATGCAACTGGCCACCATTCCGGCTTTCCCATCGTCCAGCCAAGTACCTGCCGATGTTCAACACTCACAGATGCAATCACTCGACGATTTTGACACCCTGGCCCCTCTACATTCACCTGTAGCACCCTCCACCACCAATACTACCCAACGTATCCCAGAAATCCCCATCAACGCCAGCCCTCGCCCCCTTTCAACCCCACTTCCCACCAATCATATCCTGGCCCCCCTTACGCCCCCGAATTTCATTTTCGACAAGTGTCCAAATCCGGCATTTGGCACTAACACTGTGGAAAGCCCAATTGGCAGCGGGGATGGTATATGGTCGGCACAGGTGACGCCAGAAAGGAGTCCACGTCTTTCACCTTTTGGCCCTTCCCACCAATACCTGATGCCCCTTTCATCCAACCCTTCCTCCCGGAGTGAGAGCCCTGTCAGTTGGGCGTCTGGATCCAGATCAGAACGGGACCTTTCTTTGCAGACACAATCCATGTCTATCCATACACCTTTCCGTCGACAGCCGTCCATACCGCACATGTCCCAGGCTACTCCTTGGTCACAATCATCCGGATCTGGCCCCTCACCTGAAAAAAGACATAAACGTGCCACGGATTCGGCAGGCAATGTCTCTGACAGCCTTTCCTCGATCCAATCTCTCACCACCACCTATCACACCAGCGTCTCAAACAAAAAACAAAAAATGGATTTACGTTTTATTCGGGAGGAGGGCAAGGCCAAGGAGACAGCGGATCGGAACGCCCAACGCGAGCATGAGCTCAATTTAGCAAAAATTGATTTGGCGAAGACTGAGGTGGATTGAGACCAATCTAGTACTCGAGCTAAGCATGATCACGAACTTTCCCTGGCACAATTTGAAATCGAGCGGCTGAAGATTGAGCTGGAGATGGAGAAGGAAAAGACACACAGGCAAGCACTCAAGGTGAGAGAGATGGAGCTTGTTAGGGATATACCAGCGTCAAATTTCCCTCCAATTTCTGAGTAATCCTTACGGTGGCCCGTGTTGTATTTTTTTTTGTAGTTTTTGTAGAATAAATATACCATCCTTTCATCCTGCATTGTAAATACAGAGAAATTTAACAGGCAAATCACAACAAAATCCTCATAAGCCCTTCCCGAAATGCCTGGCCATCTTGGCTACCAATTTGAACTGCTTCACCCTCTTCACCTTCCTGCTCCTGCTCCTCCTCAAAGTCTTCTTCATCACTAGTGTACTCTTCATCATCTTTAGCCCACTCCCATGTATCCCTGGAGCCAAATGTCTCCTCAATCTTGATTATCATGTTGTGTAGTATTAGGCAGCAACAAATCCAGAGGGTGACAAGAGCCATATCCCTCTCGTTCTGGATCTTGAACCGAAGTTCCCGGGGTGACTGAAAGCAACCTTTTAAAGCACCAAACAGGTGTTCGGACCTTACTCAAATCTAAAATGCATGAAGTTTGAACTGAATTTCTGGGATTGCAACATCAAACAAACCTTTGAGAGGTGGTAGTTGAAGGTTCTTTGCCAAGCATTGAGCTGTCCACGTCGTGGCTTGATGAAGGGTGGGACACACCATGGGTGGCATGGATAGGCAGAATCAGCCCACATCCACTCACCAGGTGCGAAGAATGCTTCTGGCTGTCGAGCGATGCAGGTAGAATCGAAAACAGCTGAATCATGAATGCTTCCAACCACACCAGCCACACAGTCCACAATTTGCAAATTGTGGGGAAGACAAATGACCTAAAAAAATAAATGTCAATATCATATCAATATTACAAAGAAGAACTCAACTTGACAATTAAGAGAATAATTGCTCTTTTTGTCATAGAAAGTTTCTCCATGGTATCCAGGTTTTTGAAAGAGGTTGAAGCATGACCCATCACAGGAGAGGTATCCATTTCTCCAACCTCTACAAGTTTTTGCTTCAACCCATGCCTTTGCTCTGTTTTTCTCCTCCATACAAGCTGGATCTTGGATGTCCCAATGCATGACTTCATCATGTAAAGAGACAAGTGCAATCATGACACGAGAGCTGCAATTGTAAACTGTGCCAACTGAAACCCCAGCCCACTCAGCTACATCTTCAGTAGTTGCAGCATTACCATAGTGCCCAGCACGATTGAGAAAAATGGCAAGCTGGAAGTATGCAGGAAGCTGGCCTTGAGTTGAGAAAATTGCATGATCTTGGATCTTTCTGACAAGTTCATCAAACACTGCAGGAAGAACATGGACTTTGTGGCGAAAACGATTGGGGTGTTCAGTAGCCCATTCAGCAAGAAGCTGAATTTGAGGGGCTCGAGGAGGAGGTGGACGATGATTGAGAACCCGAGCTGTTTGGACTTCATCATCTAGGGCAGCAAGAGTCTTGTGTAGTTCCTCAAACACAAGACCTATGATATCATCATCAAATTAGGGTCAAAGTCTGATATTTTCAAATAAATCACCTGCAAGAATTTCATCATCATCATCAGAGGATAGAGAGTCTGTCATGGAATCATCAGAAATAGGATCAGATGAAGGATCAGATGAAGGAATTTGGAAGTCCATAGTAGAGTCAGAGTCAGAGTCAGAATCAGCATCAGACAACATATCATCCAGCACCAATCCCATAAGGTGATGGTACCTGGCTAGAATAAGGTTATGTTGTGCTGCACTGATAGCATTTCTCAGCTGCTGGTGTTGAGAAACCCGAGGCATTACAAAAGAGTCTGGATTATTTGAGTGAAAAGAACCCTGTATTTATAGGCAAAATGTAGGCTACTGAAAATGGTAATATTATCTTAAACATAGCCAAAGGGCAGTATGGAGATGGATGTAGAGCATCCCGGCAAATTCGGGGCAGGGAGGCAATCCCAGGATGGAGATTCTGGGATGATCGGGGAGGGCATATCGGACGCGAAGGTTTGCTGTGTACATATACTATATATAGAAATAACTACATATTTGTCATCCACTAGCCAAGCCAGTAGCCGAACCTTGAGAACCATTAATCTATGGCATTAAAAGTAAATATGGATGGCTGATTGCTTGGTTGGAACAGGAAAGGTGTGAGAGCATGAGACAAAGAATGGTGACACTGCTGATTTTTCAAAGTCCTGTGACTGGGTTTCATGCACAAGATCACCAGATATGGATTTGATGTCAGGTGATAGCCACATAAGGCTGTCACCAGGTCACAATAGTGCTGCCAAAGTTCAGTTCTGAACTGATCCAAACTTGGTTCAAACCCTGAACTGAACCAATTGCCTTATATAGTAAGAGTTCAGGGTTCATAGCCTAGGCTGAACTGAACTGAACTGAATTTTGCAGTTCAGTTCAGAAACTTAGCTGAACTGAACTCTGAGTTCAGTTCAGGGTTCACAAAAAAAGAGTCTGAACTGGACTGAACTGAACTTTGGCAGCACTAGGTCACAACTCAAATCAAATGAGTCTTGACAATTGCCACAACCTTTTGACTAACATCAACTCAAGCTCAACTCAAAGTCCACTAAGTAGCAGACTGTTCACACACATATCTTGTGAAAACAGACATTGTGGTCCTTCTATATGTAGTTGGTAGAATGTAGGGGACTGGTATGTGGTTGGATTGGCTGATACACCAGGTATGGAAAAACTGCACCACCACCTGGGATTGTTGAGTCATGAGGTTAAGGGCAAAGAGCTGTGAGGAATCCATAGTCCCCTTTATCAAAAAGGTGCAATATTCATTAATATTTAGCTGGATGATTTCCAGCCCATGGCCCTACACTTGCATGCTTCATTGAACAGCTTGAGATCCAAAATGCTGAGGAGCATGAGTGTGTTGTGATCAACATCAGTGCTGTGCTTGAATATGGCAAGCCAGGAGGCATTTCAAAGAAGCAGGGTGGTGTTGGTGGCAGGGAGCCAACTACAGTTGCTACAGGGACGTAAACAGATGTGGAGATTTGGGTGATGAGAAAACAGATGTTGATGAGTAGTGCAAATGCCTCCTTCTTGCATGCTCAGCATTTTACAGTAGGACTACATCATGATATTTAGTCAATTGTAGTGATTATGACAATAATGTTATTTGATAAGGATTGATGCAGGCTGCTATGTACAGTCTGAATTGAAACTCAAAGCAGGATGCTGCAACAACCCCAAGGTGTCTCTTCTGAAGATCTTATCTCAACATTTTTGCTCTGGACATCTTCCACAGACTGTTCTGGGCATTTCCATGTACATTATTCTAAGTTCCACTGACATGAAGAAACAAACATCAAACTGGCCTTTGTCTAAATTGACAGTGTATGGAGTATCAAGACTGACCTGAACAAATCTTATCTGCAAGCAAAGCTTAGGAGATAGGGAATGTCTATGGATAATACTATATCAACAGATCTGATTGACTGTGATATTCATTTGGGGTATATTTAATTGAATGAGAAAAATGAAAAAAAAAAAGTTGAAAAAGCCAATGCTTTTCAAAAACTTGGCAGGATTCTGAGTGGATTCCTCAAAGTTCCTTGTGACAAGTATACCCCATGAAAACCGACAAAATCTGAAAAGTGACCATTTCAAGAAAAATTTACTTGGAATCCAATTGGAGAACAACTGGAACTGGGACTAGATCCAGTATGGAATCAGCATTGGAACTGGAACTACTGGAACCAGAGACAGATCTGATATACCACCAAACTTGGAACCAGATATGCAGTGTTACGGATCACTAGATCAGCAGGCTCTGGCAACAACCAACTAAACTGAGTTGAGATCAGACCAGAGGAAACACAAGGAAAGAGGTGTATTCATGGTCAACTACCACTATCCAACAAGTAGCAGTCCAGGGAGGGAGGAAGTCTAGGAAAGTGAACTGGGGGGAGGAAACCAGACTAAACGTGAGGAAAAAGAAGGGAAAAAGAGGAAGAGTTTGAAGATGAAGGTTTAAATAGTGAACAGATATGAAAGACAGACTACCAGGTCTGTATGTATGAATATGGGAACAAAAAGCAATAAAGCTGTCCTGAGGATATAGCATTTCTACCAGTGTTTCAAGGAGTGATTGCAATGAAATGGTTGGGAGCAATCAAGGGTCCAGACCCTGCACCTCATGGTTGCCTCATGGTAAGGAGGTGAAACGATCCATGAGTTGATGTGTCAGCGGGCATATGGTAAACATGAGGTGGCCATGTGGATGCCATGCAGCTGAGTTCTTAGCTTGATAATGATAAGATTGGTTCATCTTCCTGATGGTTTGCATTGGCAGTGGATGCCTGGCCAATAGCAGCATACAACTATCAGTATGTGCATGTGGGATTGGGGTGCTGGGATGTTGACTAGGTATGGACATTCTCGACCAGTGAACTGGTACACAAAGGTGATGAAACATGTTGGAGTGCAAGTCTTTGTGGAGCATCAAGGGGGCTTCTCATACATGCGAGTTTGGGTTGCTAGCTGAGCACCAGCAGTCAGTGTTATGGATTGCTAGATCAGCGGGCTCCAGCAACAACCAACTAAAACAAGATCAGACCAGAGGAAACACAAGAGGAAAGGTGTATTCATGGTTTACCACTACTATACAGCAAGTTACGAGTTCTTTTAATTTATTAAAAGACTCGTTCTTTATCATACCAGCCTCAGTGAAGCTTCATAATTAATTAATTAATTAATTGATTGATTAATGAAGTTGATCTCCTATAGAGATTTTTTTTTTCAGTACAAGCTGTGCTTCTGGTTTCTATATTGGAAAATAACATAAAGTTGGGGCCATGTTTGGACAAGCTTACATAAGCATCCAAATATAGTTCAATGTACAAATGAGTAAACAATGGTTGAAATATATTCAGTTTTGAATAAAATATTCATAACAGCTTCAATTGTTGATGGAATCAGCTGAAAATTTTACTGACAACAAGTCTAGCCATTTCTGACAATGTGTGATCATCACATGTGACCAGTCTAACCATATAAGGCAATTTTTGATACAATGTGTGAAATTTTATGCTGATCACAGTAGTGACAGTCACATGTCACAGATCTAACCATATAAGAAAATATTAGTGATTTAAAGCAAGTGGGGTCAGTTTTAGTATCAATTATCTGATTTGAATAGTAGGCATTATAGTTTAATGTGGCAAGTGTGACAGTCACATGTGACTAGTCTAACCATATAAGGAAATTTTGAGCCATATGGGCTAAATTTAACAAGAATCATGATGGTGACAGTCACATGTGACAAATCTAACTATATAGGGAAATAATGAAGTTGAGTGTAATATGGATGACCAGTGGGTCTCTAAGCCTGACACCATATCCATATCTGCGGTACAGGTCTGCATTACCCACCATCAAACATGTGTATAGTAGTTACCAGTGATACGCATCATACGATCCTATGTTCCGAATGTACAAATCAGATATACTATACCTCTCCATTGACCATATCCTGATATCTCACGATCTTACGAATGTTTGCGAACTTTTCCGATATCGCTCGACAACTATTGATCCATTCCGAACTTGTTGCACCTTCAAAACAAAGCCATCCTACATTGAACCAATACCGTTCCCATCAGACACCATGCCATTTCATTCTGTTTCACTTTTCACATCACTTCTCCATCACATATCCTTTTATCTCACATATTATATTGCTCTCCTATCTTTTCCTTTTATACTTCTTTGTTCTAATGTCATCTTTGATTCCTTTCTTCACACTTTTACTAACTCTTATCGATATTTCTTTATCCTAGAAACCTTTCTGATGTTTACTCCTATTCCATCCTTTATTTCCAACCTTTCCGATTCTCTGACATTTTGTTCTGACCTTCCAATTGTCATAGTATAAAAAAGCTCATGTACTGTAGCTTTACCAGCAGAGAAAATACAACTTTCCCTCCCTCTCAATCATAGTTTAAGAGCTATAAAGCTCTTTTTAGCTAGCACTCAAATTTTAGTCTTGAGTCCATCAGTCTTCATCTTCTAATATCAATATTGTTGTCGCGACTGTGTTCGCAAAGTCACACAGTTGATCACAACTGTTGCATGTACATTCTTATTGTTCGAAAACTTAGTGGTAGTTTCCACACCTTCCTATCCCTTCATACATGTAGTAGACATCTTCGCATTTTTGCAATCACCTATTAGGTAGTTTGTTTGGGGATCTCCCGTGCTATAGCTACCTACAGCATATCACCGGTGTAACCATGTGGGTACCATGAATCCGAATGCTATGATGAGTGTGTCACTGGTGGCAAGCCAAGATCCCAACACCTCCCTCAGGCCAGACACACATTAATTGACATGTCTGTTACCTTAGCGAGGTTTGGGGTGGGGACTCAGATGAGCTGTACGCCATTCTCAGTGCTCTTGGTGCTGGATACCTCGTGAAGAACGCCTACATGTCAATTGATGTGCAGGCTGCGTTCACAAGATGGCTGGTGGCAAAGTCGTCATCGTTGGTGCTGGATATTTCATGAATGACATCTATGTGTCAGTGCTCATTAGCCCACAAGGTGTCTCATTCATGTGCTGGTTGTGGAAGTGTCATGCTACAGTTAGGGAAAGTATTGTTGTCTTAGTTAGAAGAAGTAGTGATGGGAAATGACATTGACTAAATTAGAGAAAATTGAATGAACACTAATTAATCTGCTAAACAAGAAAATCCTATTGTTTGTGATTTAAACATTCTAAGATGGAGATAAAAGAACTTGTTCATGCCATGCGAAGCACTGGCCCACTAAACAAGTAGCAGTCTGGGGGAGGGAGAGAGTCTAGGAAAGTGAACCAGGGAGAGAAAACCAGACTAAACGTGAGGAAAGGGAAGGGAAAAAAAGGAACAGTTCGAAGATGAAGGTTAAAATACAAAAGAGTTAGGGAATTGCCATGAAAGACAGACTACCGGGTCTGTATGTACAAACCGAGAGAAATGCAAGAACAATAAGGCTGTCCTGCAGATACAGCATGTCCATCAGTGTTTCAGGTAGTGATTGCAAGGAAATGGTTCGGAGCAATCAAGGGTCCAGACCCTGTGCCTCATGGTTGCCTCATGGTAAGGAGGTGAAACAATCCATAAGTGGATGCGTCAGCAGGTACATGGTGAACATGAGGCGGCCATGTGGATGTCATGTGGCTGAGTTCCTAGTTTGGGAATGATGAGATTGGTTCGTCTTCCTGATGGTTTGCATTGGCAGTGGATGTCTGGCCAATAGCAGCATACGACTATGTGTATGTGTATGCGGGATCGGGATGGAAAGGTGAACATGATGCTTCATCATTGGAGGCAGGGGAGAAGGTGAATTACTGAATAGGGAAGAACCATGATGGGAGCAATGCAATGAACACTGGTAATCATACACCAGCAACTGTGGTTCCTGCAGTACAATAAGCAAGGGTGCTTCATATAACCCTTCTTGGCTGCAGGGTACTGGATGACTGGGATGTCAACTAGGTGTGGATATTCTCGACCAGTGGACTGATACACAAAGGTGATGAAACATGTCAGAATGCAAGTCTTTGTGGAGCATCAAGGGGGCTTGTCATACATGCGAGTTCGGGTTGCTAGTTGAGCACCAGCGGTCAGCTGATGAGAAGAAAGGCGAATGAATGTGGAGGTGACATGTGAAGAAGAACAAGATGGTCGGCCAAGGTAGGTCAAAGGAGTCATCGGTTGTCGGCAACTATGACGGATCCGATGTCTGAGTCATTGTGGGGAGGTTGTGTTATCCGAATATGGGTTGCATAGATCTAGACGCCCACAAGGGTGGAGATGCCAATAGAACATATGACAATCGTGGCGATGAGCTGGGCGTCAAAGGTAACCATGAGGATCGGGATGACGTGTCGGTCTTCTTTGAAATAGGAAAGTCGATCAGTCATCAGGCACAAGGCTATTCATTTATCTGTGACAGGCACAAGGAAGATTGGTTGGTGGAGAACCAGAGTATTCTGATTGCTGGGTATGATCAGTGGTTGGGTCATGGAGTATTCTTGACTCCGGGTATGCACACTAGTTGTGGGTTGTCACAAGAATGGAATGGTCAGGTTCGGATTGTATCGTCTTTAGGTTCCTTCAGCTCCTGGTTGTGCATGAATGATTATGCATCTTCAAGTCATCCAATGGGAATATGGGGTCAACCCAAGAGTTCGGTAACAAGGTATCGTCCAATCAGAGTGTGGGAGTTGGCACATCTTCTTGGGAATGTAGAGGTCAATGGGTATCATGTGCTGTCAAAGCAAAAGACAGGGGCAAAGAGGTAAAAATCATAACAGTCAGCTGATGAGAAGAAAGGTGAATGAATGTGGAGGTGATGTGTGAAGAAGAACAAGATGGTCAGCCAAGATAGGTCAAAGGAGTCATCGGTTGTTGGTAACTATGATGGATCTGATATCTGAGTCATTGTGGGAAGGTTGTGTTATCCAAATATAGGTTGCATAGATATAGACACCCACAAGGATGGAGATTACAAGTTCTGTTAATTTATTAAAAGACTTGTTCCTTATCAGACCAGGCTCAGTGCAAGTTCATAATTAATTAATTGATTGATTAATTGATTGATTAATTGATTGATAAAGTTGATCTCCTATAGGGATTTTTTTTTTGAATATCAGGTGTGGTTCTGGTTTCTATATTGGAAAATAACATAAAGTTGGGGCCACATTTGGACAAGATTACATAAGCATCCAAATATAGGTCATACAAATGTGTAAACAATGGTCAAAATATATTCAGTGTTGAATAAAATGTTTATAACAGCTTTAGTTGTTGATGGAATCAGCTGAAATTTTTACTGAGAACTGGTCTAACCATTTCAGACATGTTGTGACATTCACATATGACCAGTCTAACCATATAACGCAAATTTTGACACAAGGTGCAAATTTTCATGCTGATCACAGTGGTGACAGTTACATGTCACAGATCTAACTATATAAGAAAATATTAGTGATTTAAAGCAAACGGGGTCAGTTTTGATATCAATCATCTGATTTGAGTAGTAAGCATCATAGTTTAATCTGGCAAGTGTGACAGTCACATGTGACCAGTCTAACCATATAAGAAAATTTTGAGCTATATGGGCTAAATTTAACAATGATCATGATGGTGACAGTCACATGTGACAAATCTAACTATATAAGGAAATAATGAAGTTGAAGCTCAATTCAAATATTAACTACTAGATGTCATTATGATTACTACAATACTGATAAAATTTGCCCCATATTGCAAAATTTTGTGTGTGATTAAACTAATCATGTATAACAATGATGTGGTTTCTATGTCTATGAATAAGACCCTATTCAGGTAGGGTTTGGCATGGGTAACCTGTGGGTTTTTGATCCTGCAATTTGTTTTGAAGTATATAGGCTCAATTTACATGTATTCACTTTGTGGTATAGGGAGAAAATGTCCATTTTATGTTAAATAAGATGGCTGCAAAGTGTTGGATATAATTGTGCAATATAAAAGGCACTATTGGGCACACAATGTGACAGGTTTAATGTGTTTAAACCCATGGGTATAATGTACACAAAAATACGGACATAGCAGGGAGTGAAATTTTCATTTGAGGTTATATGCAATATTTTATGGGTTTTATCCATTGTAGACCATGTGGGTAATGAAGGAAATGATGGACACAGGTTTTCCAAGGATTTTCAAGACCCATTACTCACCCAAAGTCCAAGTAATTCCAGCAATATTGGTATTTTGTTTCCTACATTTACACCCAAACTCATGCTATACCCTATACACAGGCATACTGCAGTTCAGAATTCCCAACACCGCACCCATCCCTGTTCCTGTCCTTGCTGTCCTTGTCATTGCCATTGTCATCATCCCCGATGCCATCCCCATTGCCATCATCCTTCTTGTCCCAGTCTCTGTTGTTCTCGTTGTCCCATTCCCCCATTGTTATCCTCCCATGGTTGTAGTTGCTGTTCCTGCTTTGTTGTCATCTTCCTGTTCTTGTCATCGTTGCATTCATCATCATTCTTGTCTTCATTTACCCTGTTGTCATCATTCTCATCATTCTCATTCTTGCTGTCATGGTCAGCCTGGGTTGTCTCTGTTCTTGGCTGCATCCCATCTGCTTGTTGCTGTTGCCATGTTTGCGTTCATTTGGTGTGAGGATGTGGGACAAAAAACCTACAAGTGTTTAAGTATTTAGTAAAATAAATGAATAAATGGATAGAATGCTTACCTGGGGTGGCCTGGCACCCACACCCGTTGCTGTTTCATTGTTGAAAATGACAGGCCATGGTTGTCGTTGCTGTTGCGGTGGGTTTCTTGTTGTGTGCGCCTGTCTGTTACGATTTTCACCTTTTTACCCCTGTCTTTTGCTTTGACAGCATGTGATACCCATACATTCCCACAAAAATGTGCCAAGTCCCACACTCTGATTGGACAATAACTCATTACCGAACGCTTGGGTTGACCCCATGTGCTCATTGGATGACTTGAAGATGCATAATCATTCATGCACAACAAGGAGCTGAAGGAACCTAAAGATGATACAATCCGAACCTGACCATTCCATTCTTGTGACAACCCACGACTAGTGTGCATACCCGGAGTCAAGAATACTCCATGACCCAACCACCAATCATACCCAACAATCGGAATCCTCTGGTTCTCCACCAACCGATTGTATGTCCACACCCATATGCTTATGACATTGTTATTGTTCTTTCACAATTCACCTACACGGTTCCTTGTGCGTGTCACAGATGAATGAATAGCCTTGTGCCTGATGACCGATCAACTTTCCTATTTCGGAGAAGACCAACACGTCATCCTGATCCTCATGGTTGCCTTTGACACCCAGCTCATTGCCACAATTGTCATATGTTCTATTGGCATCTCCACCCTTGTGGGCATCTATATCTATGCAACCTATATTCGGATAATGCAACCTCCCCACAATGACTCAGACATCGGATCCGTCATAGTTGCTGACAACCAATGACTCCTCGGACCTATCTTGGCTGACCATCTTGTTCTTCTTCACACATCACCTCCACATTCATTTGCCTTTCTTCTCATCAGCTGACTGCCGGTGCTCAGCTAGCAACCCGAACTCGCATGTATGACAAGTCCCCTTCATGCTCCACAAAGACTTGCACTCCAACATGTTTCATCACCTTTGTGTACCAGTCCACTGGTCGAGAATGTCCATACCTAGTCAACATCCCAGCACCCCAATCCCACATGCACATACCGATAGTTGTATGCTGCTATTGGCCAGGCATCCACTGTCAATGCAAACCATCAGGAAGACAAACCAATCTCATCATTCCCAAGCTAGGAACTCAACCACATGACATCCACATGGCTGCCTCATGTTCATCATGTGCCTGCTGATGCGTCCACTCATGGATTGTTTCACCTCCTTACCATGAGGCAACCATGAGGCACAGGGTCTGGACCCTTGATTGCTCCAAACCATTTCCTTGCAATCACTACCTGAAACACTGGTGGAAATGCTGTATCCTCAGGACAGCTTTATTGCTTTTTGTTCTCCATATTTGTACGTACAGACCCAGTAGTCTGTCTTTCATATCTGTTCACTACTTAAACCTTCATCTTCAAACTCTTCCTCTTTTTCCCTTCCCTTTCCTCACGTTTAGTCTGGTTTCCACCCCCTGGTTCGCTTATCTAGCCTTCCTCCCTCCCCTGGACTGCTACTTGTTGTATAGTAGTAGTTGACCATGAATACACCTTATTCCTTGTGTTTCCTCTAGTCTGATCTCAACTCAGTTTAGTTGGTTGTTGCTGGAGCCTGCTGAGCTAGCAATCCATAACACTGTCACAGTTGTAGAGTATCATGTGAACTTAGCTAAAGTAAAGGAATTAATATTGAAAATAAAGTACATAGGAAAGGAAAAACTTACCTGGGGGGCTTGGGTTGACAGACCCATGAAACCCATCACCCGTGGATAATGGGTACAGTTTTGACATGGTGTGCAAACCGAAACACCATACCTGAACCCAAATTACCTGTTTTGGAATAATCATGGGTAAACTTGTACCTGTGCTGTGCCTGATCTATGAACCCATATGAAGAGACAATCAAAGATAAAAATATTGCAAAGATGCAAATGGAGCTTGGGACACTCCTGATACTGATGCAATAGAATGTGGTAAAATGGACAATAAGACACACAGACATGAAAGTGCATAAAGTGACAAAAGGTTGAAACATAACGAGACACAATAATTTGGAACTTAGCTTAATGTCCTAAATGATGATGCAATACACAGAAGTTATACAGCAAGACAGTGGTGAGACCATTGATACGCATCATACGATCCTGAGCTTTGAATATATGAATCGGACATACTCTACCTTTCCATCGACCATATCCTGATATCCCACAATCTTACAAATGTCTGCGAACTATTCCGATGTAAAGGCTTGTTCGGGGTGGCTTCGGAATGAATGATCCTAACCAAGGGGTGTCAGCGTGAAAGTGACAGGGTAATCAGTGTCGTGAGTCGTAGTAAAGTGGTAGTAAGAGATATAAATGAAGCCGCCGTCTAATACGACGATAACGGGTGAGAAATAGGGAAGCCGACGATACCGACGACGACGGGTACGGCGGGTTGGGTCGGGTACGGCAAGCGGGTAACGATAAAACGAGATAAAATAGTAAATATAAAGGGGGAAGTCTACGGGCTACGACGACAAGAGGTTCTAAGGAGTTCTGAACGATTCTGAGCGAGACAAAGAGGGGGGGAACTGGATTGTTATTGTTACGGTTGTCGGTCACCGTTTTATAGGTCTATGAAGAGTGAGCTACTTTGGTATAGGTTACTTCGGCCGATAGTAACTACAAAGGAGATACGAAATGGGAAGGAGAAGATGGGAGTTGCGAGGCAACGAAGGAACGGGAATGGAGAGGAAAAGATATAACGAAAAAGATGGAAAGTAAAGGACCTATGTCCAATGAGGACAGGGGGTATAAGTCCGATGTCGGTATAGGGAGTCCGAGATGTCACGTGTGATCGTTTTGGGCGATACAAGTCATCGATGTCGGTATAAGATCGGCCGTTGGTATAAGATCGGCCGTTGGTATAAGATCGGCCGTCGGTAGACGGTATACAGCGGGTACAGCGGGTGATGTCGGGTTACGTCGGTTTCGAGTATGAGGAAGTGGGACGAGTCGGGTTCGTGAGTATCTATGATATATCGATGATACGTACTCAGAGTGTCGTCAGACCTCTACATCTCCAGGGAACTTTTAATAGAGACCATCCGTGGTCGACACTAGGGGGGGACTTGGGACTCTAGACGCGAGAGTGGCTAATCACGTGAGCGACCAAATAACAACATCGTGGGAACTTCTCATAAAAACGCGCCACAGTTTTTCATGGGTCTTTCTTCATCGGTACCACCACTACCATCGTCTAACCACCTAACTTCTATCCACAAACACCTACTCCATTCACCTTCTATCATGAGCTACGCCGCCTACGACGCTTTCGTTGCCGCACTCGACGCAGATCAACGCCAAGATTACGAGGAGGCCGTCGAGGCTGTGGTGGAGTTCCACCGAGACGCGATGGTGACGACGGGCGAGGGGCAAGAGGTGGCGGTAAAGAAGTGGCTTGTCGGCCGTAAAAAGGCGCTGGTAAGTCTTACTTATCATATTTCCTCTAATCTTCTAATGATCCAATCGTCCTAGCGTGTGTATAACGGGCTCATCGCAGAGCTCCAAATGTCAGGGATTGAAACCGTGGACCCGCCGCTCTGGGACGGCCGACAGCGATACGCAGAGGAGATGGAGGATTGGTTGTGCAGCATGGCAGAGTTGGCGCGAGTGGAGGAGGAGGAGGCTAAACGGGCGGAGGCGGAGAAGAAACAGCAGGAGGAGGAGGAAAGACAACAGCGAGAGGAGGCGGCAAGGCGACAACGAGAGGAAGAGGAAAGGCAACGGGAGGCGGAGGTGGAAAGACGACGGTTGGAGGAGCTGAACAGGAGTGAAGCCGTGGTGATGCAGGAGCGGGATGAGATAGCGGCCGAACTCGAGAGGGTGCTGGCGCAGAAGTGACGGGATGAGGAGGAGACAAGGCGAGAGCAAGCGGCGGAGGCAGCACGAAAGGCATTGGAGGACAGGCTGTGGGACGAGGAAAGCCGAAGGACGGACGGCGCGGCAGCCGAATACCGGCGTAAGGCCCAAGATTGACAGAGGCGGCTGGAGGAGGCCGATATGGCGGCTGTGGCGGGTGGACTCAGAGGGTCGAGCGCGGGGACGGTGCGTGGCGGGAACGCAGACGTGCCAATGGCACCTAGAGCACTGAGTGTAGAGACAGCGCGAGGGGGAAATGTGGGCGAAGCGGTCGATGGAGCGGGTGGGGAACAGGCGTCAAGTGTAGGAACGGCCGCCGGCGGATACGAACACGTTACGTTCGAGCGAGTCGAGGGTGAGGGGTCAGAGAGCAAGGCGGAGGTCGAGGAGGTGGCGGGTTTCACGGTGAGTATAATTAATTCTCATTTCATCGTCATCTCTGAATAACAAGTCAGCTAACTCGACCTTTTTCTCTACAGCAGTGTGCCGGTTGCGTGAAGGCAGGCGAGACATGTCGAGGGACTGCTGGGTATGTGTGCCAACGGTGCCATCGGCTGAAAAAGGGATGCACCAACGCGACGCACCGGACAGGTGGCGGCAAGAGGAAGCCAACAAACGAAAAGGGGAAGGCGAAGGCAGGAGGGGCGACACGCAAGCCGCTGGAGTTCAAGACGATGCCGGCCCGTCCAAAAGGGGCGAAGGCGTCAACAAGCAAGAGGCGGGTGGAGGATACGTCAGAGACGGGGTCAGAGGCCGTCGTCGTTGCGTGGCCGACAAAACAACGCAAGGCGGCACGGGGGACGGGTCGATTCGAGGAGTTGGAGCGGGGCATGGGGCTCGCGTCAGAGCGGTTGGGGGAGTTGACGGAGGAACTCGGGGTGGTGGGGGCGGAGATCAACGCGAAGTTGATAGAGTTTGGGCAGCGGTTCCAGCGGGTCCGGCTCGAGCAAGAGCGGATTATGGGCTTGCTGGAGTCGTTGAAGCGGGAGTACGAGGGGGAGCGGTAATAGAGTCTCTTTTTCTTCTTCTTTTCTTTATCTTTTATCTTTATCTATGTATAATAACTGGACTCTTGTAAATAAAATCAATATAATGCACATAATTCACGAAATGTATGAGAAAATCCAAGAAATACCACGGCAGTGTATCAGCGGTATCCACCCAGCCAGGGAAAGCCGATCAGCTCCCTTAAGCATGGGACTTGTTGGCATCATATGACTGCGTCGGCAAAGAAACTAAATAAAAGAGAAGTCTATATATAGAGAGGTAAATATAAAATTCGAGACTAGGGGATACTCAATCATGGTCGGGTTCGATATCGGATAATGGCGGGTATGTCGGGTTCGGTATATGGGCGGGTTGGCGAGTACGTCGGTGTCGGGTGCGTCGGTTTCGATATTCATTGGTGGAAGACGTGGGAGACCTAAAATGAGACAAGATGAAGAAATCTAGATAAATATCTCATAGACAAGGTGGAGGTTCTGGGGGTGGACGCAAATGTGGGTGTCTGTCGTCAGACTTTGCGTGAGCGGGTGTCAAGAGCAGGTGGCCAAAAGCGGGTGTGGGTGAGACCGGTTTCGAGGTTTGATCGAGGGCGGAAAACACGAAAATTGGTGACGAGGACGATGAGGAGGTATACTCTCCCCTATAAGGATATTGGAATGAAGCGCGGAGGTAACGAAGAGCTTCATTCACGAGGACAAGGATGATCATGAGGGCGGTGTCGAGAATACGGTTGCAAGACGGTGTTAGGGCGGCGGTCAATTGTAAAATGATGACTGTGATCTCGTGGGTACCAATACCGACACGATCCTGAGGAGACGGTAAGCCGTTAGTCGGGAGTGGTAGGTCGAGTGTGCCGTTATAGGCGGCCGATGAAGCGGTGAGAGCGGGTGCGTGGGCGGCCGTGAGCAGTGGGGGCATGTGGACAAAGGTAGGTTCGGATGGCGGCGGCTGGACGGTGTGAAGAGCGGGTGTGGGAGACTCGATCAAAGGAGGCGGCATCACGATATGTGGGGACGGCAAACAGACGGTTAACGATAACGTGGGCGGGTTGGCTGTAAGGGGGTCTGGGACGATCGGTAGTGGTTCGAGTTCATGGACGATGAGCGGTGGTGTTACGATTTTCACCTTTTTGCCCCTGTCTTTTGCTTTGACAGCACGTGACACCCATACATTCCCACGGAGATGTGCCAAGTCCCACGCTCTGATTGGACGATACCTTGTTACTGAACTCTCGGGTTGACCCCATGTCCTCATTGGATGATTTGACGGTGCATAACCATTCATGCACAACCAGGAGCTGAAGGAACCTGAAGACAATACAATCTGAACTTGACCATTCCATTCTTGTCACAACCCATGACCGGTGTGCATACCCGGAGACAAGAATACTCCATGACCCAACCACCGATCATACCCAGCAATCGGAATACTCTGGTTCTCCGCCGACCGATCATATGTCCACACCCATATGCTCATGACATTGTTATTGTTCTTTCACAATTCACCTACATGGTTCCTTGTGCCTGTCACAGAAGAATGAATAGCCTTGTGCCTGATGACCGATCGACTTTCCTATTTTGAAGAAGACCGACACGTCATCCCGATCCTCATTGTTACCTTTGACGCCCAGCTCATCGCCACGATTGTGATATGTTCTATTGGCATCTCCACCCTTGTGGGCGTCTACATCTATGCAACCTATATTTGGATAATGCAACCTCCCCACAATGACTCGGATCCATCATAGTTGCCAACAACCGATGACTCCTTTGACCTATCTTGGCCGAACATCTTGCTCTTCTTCACATGTCACCTCCACATTCATTCGCCTTTCTTCTCATCAGCTGACCACCGGTGCTCAGCTAACAACCCGAACTCGCATGTATGACAAGTCCCCTTGATGCTCCACAAAGACTTGCATTCCGATGTGTTTCATCACCTTTGTGTACCAGTCCACTGGTCAGGAATATCCATACCTAGTCGACATCCCAGTCATCCAGTACCCTGCAGCCAAGAAGGGTTATATGAAGCACCCTTGCTTATCGTACTACAGGAACTACAGTTGCTGGTGTATGATTACCAGTGTTCATTGCATTGACCTCATCATGGTTCTTCCCCATCCAGTGATTCGTCTTCTCTCCTGCCTCCAATGATGAAGCATCATGTTCACCTTTCCATCCCGATCCCGCATACACATACTCATAGTCGTATGCTGCTATTGGCCAGGCATCTACTGCCAATGCAAACCATCAGGAAGACGAACCAATCTCATCATTCCAAAACTAGGAACTCAGCCACATGACATCCACATGGCCACCTCATGTTCATCATGTGCTCACTGACACATCCACTCATGGATTGTTTCACCTCCTTACCATGAGGCAACCATGAGGCGCAGGGTCTGGACCCTTGATTGCTCCGAACCATTTCCTTGCAATCACTACCTGAAACACTGATGGACATGCTGTATCTGCAGGACAGCCTTATTGTTCTTGCATTTCTCTCGGTTTGTACATGCAGACCCGGTAGTCTGTCTTTCATGGCAATTCCCTAACTCTTTTGTATTTTAACCTTCATCTTCGAACTGTTCCTCTTTTTCCCTTCCCTTTCCTCATGTTTAGTCTGGTTTTCTCTCCCTGGTTCGCTTTCCTAGCCTCCCTCCCTCCCCCAGACTGCTACTTGCTGTATAGTAGTGGTAGACCATGAATACACCATTCCTCTTGTGTTTCCCCTGGTCTGATGTCAACTTGATTTAGTTGGTTGTTGCTGGAGCCCGCTGATCTAGCGATCCATAACAGGTGGGGGCGAAACGGGTAATAACACGTTTGGGACTGGAGACGACGGGGGCGGTATCGAAGTTGACGAAAGTGCGGGTACTGACGAGGTGTCAAAAAGGGGATTGGGTGGAGTTTCTACGTTGCTGGACGGTTCCAGGTGTAGACAAGTTGGGGGTTCGATAGGTGGAGAAGGCGGGGGCTTGGTGTCGACGGGGGAGACATCATCGCGTACAACACTCTGATGTAAAACTAGTACTGGGGCCGGGGACGATTTGCGGTTTCGAATTTGTGCTCTAAGTTGGTCTATCGACTCTGTTAAGCGGAGGATCTCGGCATTGGTTTCATGGTTGTTGGTCTCGATTTGTGGCGGGGTTGATGGGTGAGTGACGAAGTGTTCTACTGGTGTCCGGATAGTGGGTGTGCGGTTGCCCGGGTTTTGCATATGCCAAGAGTCGACGCGGTCTTTCATAGTTTTACCGACGACGTTGCGAGGGAGGTACATACCATTGGGCAAGATGATGTGGCCATAGTCGTTTTTGCGGCACATACCGTTGACGATGTACTGTTCGGTGGCAAGACAATCGCGGATGTGATGGTGGGAACTTTCACAAAAGAGACAGACGAGGTTGGCGCAGGGATATAGGGACGGGGTCGTTTCATGCCGTTGTGTTTGATGTTTCGAATGGCCGTCGGTGTCTGTGTTGGCTTGTGTTAAAGCCGACAACTGTTGGGAAACGAGGTGAAATAAATCAGAGACGTTATGATCGACGGGTCCGGGTTTGGGGATGGCGGGTTCATAGCGGGTTACAACGGGGTACGGGTACCTGGTGGCAGCAGCAGGTGTCGGATATCGGGTAGCAGCCGATGGAGTTGAAGACAGGCGGGTAACTCTGGATGGGTCTGAGGCGGTCCCGGCTAAGAGGAAGTTCGCGCAGTCGTGGAAATCCTGGAAGTCGTAAGGGTCGCTGTGGAAATGGTCGGGCTGCTGATATTGGAGGCGGGTTTTAATGTTTCTTTTGAGGTCGGTATGGAAGCCGTTCTCATACGCGATGTTGCATTCGCGGGTAGAGATTCTTCCTTTGTTGAGTAGGAAACCAGCGATTCGGATGTATTCGCGATAATATTCACTAAGGTCAGCGCGGGTGTGGATACCGTGGGCAGTGTGGGTTTGTGTGAGTCTGTCGAGGTCGGCCGGTGAGTAGCGGTGATCGTCTTCAGTGCCGGGATACAACACGAGGACTGCGTTTTTGAAGGCGGTATAATCGGTGGCGGATGCAGAGGGTAAACAGGCCCAAAGTTCATAGTCACTAAGGGATGCGTATCGAAGACTGTGTTTGATGTGTCCTGCGTCATTAAGACCAGCATCAGCGGCAAGGATTTCTATTTCCTCGAAATAGCGGTTTAAGGTGAGCGGGTTTCCGTCGAATGTGGGAGCGGTTGAGTGTCCACGAGCAGGCATTGGACGGGTGACGGCATGACGAGCGGTGATGGTAGACATAGTGTGGGACGAGAGTAGGTGGGGTTATATGTATGTGTGTTGGTCGGGTGTGTGGATGACGATGGTTCGTAGGACGATAGTTCGAGAATTTGTAGGTTGGGTGTTTTGATATATGCAGATGACGATAATTCGGATGACGATAATTCGGATGACGATATGACGACGATATTGTTTTGACAATAATTCGGATGATGGAAGACGATAATAGGTAGTTCGATATTTGATGGTGGAGGTTGGCAGGTCGATGTTTGAAGGCAGGGACGAAGAAACTAGATTCGAGAGAATTCTTGGAGGGTGGTCTCGAAGATGTTAGCCATAACAGAAACCAAAGATAAAATAAATTTAACACTTGATTACCCCTCGCGGTGGGCTCCAGATGTAAAGGCTTGTTCGGGGTGGCTTCGGAATGAATGATCCTAACCAAGGGGTGTCAGCGTGACAGTGACAGGGTAATCAGTGTCGTGAGTCGTAGTAAAGTGGTAGTAAGAGAATATAAATGAAGCCGCCGTCTAATACGACAATAACGGGTGAGAAATAGGGAAGCCGACGATACCGACGACGACGGGTACGGCGGGTTGGGTCGGGTACGGCAAGCGGGTAACGATAAAACGAGATAAAATAGTAAATATAAAGGGGGAAGTCTACGGGCTACGACGACAAGAGGTTCTAAGGAGTTCTGAACGATTCTGAGCGAGACAAAGAGGGGGGGAACTGGATTGTTATTGTTACGGTTGTCGGTCACCGTTTTATAGGTCTATGAAGAGTGAGCTACTTCGGTATAGGTTACTTCGGCCGATAGTAACTACAAAGGAGATACGAAATGGGAAGGAGAAGATGGGAGTTGCGAGGCAACGAAGGAACAGGAATGGAGAGGAAAAGATATAATGAAAAAGATGGAAAGTAAAGGACCTATGTCCAATGAGGACAGGGGGTATAAGTCCGATGTCGATATAGGGAGTCCGAGATGTCACGTGTGATCGTTTTGGGCGATACAAGTCATTGATGTCGGTATAAGATCGGCCGTTGGTATAAGATCGGCCGTCGGTAGACGGTATACAGCGGGTACAGCGGGTGATGTCGGGTTACGTCGGTTTCGAGTATGAGGAAGTGGGACGAGTCAGGTTCGTGAGTATCTATGATATATCGATGATACATACTCAGAGTGTCGTCAGACCTCTACACCGATATCTCTTGACAATGATCGATTACTTCCGAACTTGTTGCAGCACCAGGACAAAACCATCTTGTATCAGACCAATCCCGCCTTTATCAGAGGTTCATTCCCCCTATCCCATCCACCTCCTACCTCACTTTCAATTGTATTGGACATATTTGTATAGTAGTTTCCCTTTCTATTCCATTTTACCTTTCTTCTTCCTTTGTTTCTTTGTTTCCATATTATGTTTCACCTTTTGATCCCTTTCTCCCCATGTCCATTTAGTATCATTACTACTCCTTTCTATTGATTTTATACCATTCTGATCCTCTGATCGAAGTAGTATAAAAAGAGATGTAGATTAGATACATAGATATAGATAGACAGACCCCCTCCTCTTTCTCAGTAGAGAGAAACATATGACTTTCCCTCCCTTTCGATCTTAGTCTAAGAGCCATAAAGCTCTCTTTAGCTCGAACTCAAGTTTTGGTCTTGAGTCTATCAGTCTTTGTCATCCGATATCGATATCATTGTTGTGACCATGTTCGCGAAGTCGCACAGTTGATTGCAACTGTCGCATGTACATTCCTATTGTTCGGAAACTTAATAGTAGTTTCCATACCTTCCCAAACCTTTCTACATGTAGTAGTTATCTTCGCATCCTCGCATTCACCTATTAGGTAGTTTGTTTAGGGATCTCCCCTTTTACAGCTTCCTATAGCGTTGTTGTTTATGAGAAAAGTTTATATGAAAAAACTAATCTGCACCAAGGGTTTCCAGAGTGCGACTTTGATTGGGAAATTACCTTGTTGTTCTTCAGAGGATGGTATGCAACTGTTAAACACCTAAGATCTGTGCTCAACAACTGTAAGGTCTGAGGTTTGTCCTAACAAAGGTTAGTACAGTCAAGATAACAATGAACAGCTACCTTGAATAAGATTAAGTCAAGCTATATGACTTGGAGGATGGGTGAACAGTGAGGTCTTTTCTACACAAGGTAAAGACTTTGAGAGTATACACTAGCAAGAGTGACAAGTGCAGTGTATGATGAGCAAGGATGGGATGAGCAAGAGATAGTGGAAGTCAAACAAGCGTGTGTGACAAAAACTATCAAACAGAATGTGACAATGACAAAGGTATGAAACAATAAACGGTCAAGAAGTATTGATGTTCAAGATATCTGACAATATTCCGAAGCTTCAAATGCACATTGGCTACTGGTTCAGAATATGCACTGGGATATCTTGGTGAAGACCAATATATCTTGAGACAATGACAATAGTAACGGCACTATGTCACAGAATATTTCCCAAACTAGTAATAAAAGAGTATCAATATATCAGATATTGATAGATCAATTAAGACTATCGAATTTGAGAATGAATAGCAAGCAAGAATAAGACTGTAACTGTAACTGAATTGGTATACTAGCTACTACACAAGTAGTTAGATACTGAAGGGGTGAATCAAAGGATGATGGGAATGGGGGATCAAGTTTGACTTGGGGGGGATCAACTTTTGACTGATGTCTCCTGCAGAAACTGGGCCCTATTTATACCTTTTCAACTACAGGAGTCATTCAGAGTCATAGGATGGAATATGAAATGAGTGTACAGGTTAGTGAGTCATAACTGGTCATAATAGAGTAATATGAAATGAGGGGGCATAGGGTGAGTAAGCATTGGAAATAGGGGCATAGGTTTGTGACTCATGCAGAGTCAATTACTGAGAATCATATGGTACTGTGAGAAAGGATGGGGGCATAATTGGTCATGATGGTGTCATAATGGTGTCATAAGGTGTCATGATGGTGTCATAAGGTGTCATAATGGGGTCATCAGGTGGGGCTGCTGATTGATCAATGAGTTATCTGAGGGGAGATGAGCTACTGGCTGATCTTCTCTGAGATCTGGGGTGGTCTATGGTTCTCCAGGAATCATGGACCAAGGCTGGAACATGTAATTTCAAATTGGGCTTCTAGAATCAGTTCTTCAGGCTGTGCTTCCTTTTCCAATATTCTAGAATAGAAGGCTGTGCTTCCTCTGTCAATGTTCTTTGATGGAAGATAGAAGGCTGTGCTGTGCTTCTTTTCCAATGTTCTAGAATAGAAGATGGAAGGCTGTGCTTCTTATCTTATCTGTTATCAAGAAAGATAAGAAGGTGGCTGTGGAATGTGGCTGCTCTGATCTTGGATCTTGATGTCTGATGTAAGGCTGTGGCTGTTGATCTTATCCTTTCCTTATTAGTAAAGATAAGGATAAGTCAGCTATTATCTAATCCTGTAATCTGATAAGGCCTTGTCCCTTCATTACTGATACTGTAAGCTGGGTTTGATGGTGGCTGGGCACCATCCCTTAGTGCTTGGGGCTATATTCCTGATATTGTCCACTTGTTGTCCTGGCTATTGAGAGAAGGGATACTCCAGCTGAAATTGCAATATTGCAGCTGAATGGAAAATTGCATAAATATCCTTTCTCTAAACTTGTACCATGTTTTTGATCCAAAACCATTTTGGATCATGACAGCGTATCACCATGCTAAGACTTATTTTGTAATAGTGGCAGGTATGCAATGAGAAAAGATGTAAACTGAGTGAGAATGATTGTTTTTAAAAGCAAAAGCACAACTGCTGGAGAGAGAACAACTGGGTTCTTGTTATTTTGCTACTACAAAATGGATTTTATACTATATAGAAATTGAGGTTAAAGGGTAGATGAGTGAAATAGACATATCGCAATGTTGCATGAAAAAAAGATGGAACGGCTTCAGTATGATGAAGACAGTGAAATATTTGAAATAACAAGTGAGAATCACATGTAAATAGGTAAAAGAAAAGAAAAGACTGAGTGAATTGCATCTCTTGTATTGATCTTAATATCAAAATGCACAAAATATGTTACTTGTGATATGTCATCATGATGAGGTCAGGTTGCATGATGTGAGAGGTTATCACAAAATTGTAATGTGAAGTTTGAGTATGCATGAAGCTTCATGTAAATCAAGAAGAAATTAAAAACCATACATATGTGAATTGTGCAGGTTTTGCAGGTTGTGTGGGTGTCTCATACATGTGCTTGTCATGCTACAGTTAGGGAAAGGTGAAAACAAATATATCAAGGATACTGTGCCCAGAGGAGGGAGCTGCTTATTAACAATCATCACTATGATCATCATAATATTGTGCACATCACATTATCTAGACTTAAATTTGTGTCAGAAACTGAGACACAGAAATTAACCCTGAGACACATTACATATTATGGCATGGTGCATATCATTTTACATCTTATATGAGAAAAACCTGTAGTATCATGATAGCATGAGTGCTGGCAAGATCTACATTTCAGATGGGAAATTGTCAGATTTGTCAGCTATTGACATTTTAAAAGTGCAGAAATAAAAACTTAGTATTAGCACTCAGAAACTAAAATTCAGATTATATATTGTTGTCTTATTTGGAAGAGGCAGTGATGGGAATTGACATTGAATGAATTAGAGAAAATTTAAATGCACATTAATCTGCTACACAAGAAAATCCTATTGTTTGTGATTTACACATTCAAAGATGGAGATAAAAGAACTCATTCATGTCATGCAGAGCACTGGCCCACTAAACAAGTGCCAATAGAACATATGACAATCGTGGCAATGAGCTGGGCATTGATGTGCAGGTGGGGGTAGTAAGAAGGGAATCTAACTATATAACTGCTAAGAAAGGAGCAAGGAAGTTTCAGAAAGCCTACACTAGGATAGAAGAAGAAAGAGAAGGACTAGAAAGGTGTGAGACACTCTATAAATGCTGTGATAAAAATTGAGGTGGTGCAATAAAAATCAGAGAGTTGTGATAAAAATAAGAAAGTTGCAGTCAATGGAAGGGTCGGACAGTGCAAGCAGGAGGCCGAATTGGGGAAGTTCGGTTCAGTTCCTGCTGAAAAATCTTGAACCAAAACTGAAACCGATGTAAACCATTTACATCGGTTTGGTTTTGGTTCAAACATGGTTTGAACCGCAAACCACTGGGTGGTCAGTCACCCTGCACTATTCTGACCTTGCAACAGTGTTGCGCACATCAATTGACGTGGCTAACCTGTGTGCAAGGTGTGATTGAGGTGCTGGGGTGCTGGCACACCTTGCGCAGGTGTTGAGCCATACATGCGGCTCTTTGCATGGCTATCCGGACACATCATATGCGTTATGCAAGCAACGATGGGCAGGTTGAACCTGCGTTGGTTGTTTTTGGCGGACACATGGTGGTGGTTGCATGGGATCCTCTTCGCATGGGTGTCCAGACGCCTCATACATGTCATACACATTGTATGCATGATGAGGGTTGAACTAGTGTTGGCCGCATTGGCCATTTTCTGTGGTGGTGGTAGTGGTGGTGATGCATGGTGGTGATGGTGGTGGTGGTACATGTCGTGTTCTGTTATGTACAAATAAAATCAATAGAAACATCAATAAAATAACATACCGTGAAGGAGCAGGGGTGGATGCACCACCCCCTGCTGCTCTTCCACCTTGTTGACTTCACCCCATTCATGTAGATTTGGCATGCACCTTGAACATGTTTGGCATGGCTGCCAATGATTTTATGATGATTTTCCCACATGCAAAATCGTGTGGTGTCAGCAGTGCAAACTCGCACAGCAACCTCTTTTGAGGACAATACTCCCCTCTATGCAACTTTCCGAGATGGAGATCTTGTTGCTACTAAAACCTCCATTACCTTGTGCCGTATCTGGTAGTGTTGGGGAAGTTTGGTCTCAGACCGACCCAAACCTGGTTTAGACTGAACCGAAACTGCCAGTTTCAGTTCTGGTTTGGGAATTTCTAGTGGAGACTGAACCATTCAGTCTTGGTTTGGAAGATTTGGCCGCAGGCCGAAACAGTTTCAAACTGAGTTTGAACCACAAACCGATGGTCATGAGTCAGCCACTTGGCTGACTTCCAAAGTGACCCAAAGTCCCTTCAACCACCAACAACACCCCCAATGTACGCGAAACGAAGACATTAGAGCACCCGAGGTTGACAAAATGGGCAGCAGGGAGTACTGCCACCCATGTATAATCTTATTTTATTTTATTTTATTTGACATCAGGGGAGTGCCAAAAAACACATCGAATGCTCAGATGAAAGTATCCATGGCTGGTTTTGCTTGATTGTTATGCCCATCAGGTACCACTTAATTATTGTTACTTCCAATTGCAGTTTATTCTTAAAAACCAGGTCAATCTTATTGTTGGAAATTACTTCAAGTCCAATGCAAACATCTTGGACTATGCGGATAAGGCAACTCAGCTTATTACATGGCTTCACAGCAAAACTCTAGTCCGTGCCATGCTTCATAAAGTGCAAGCCGAGGCAAATCTGATGGCCTTAATGGTTATCAGAGCTGTTCTTACACGATGGACAGCACACTATCTAGCCTTCTGACTTTTACTTGAGCTTCATCCAGCTTTGGAAAGTGTTGTAGCCAATGATGCAATGCAATCCAGTGATCAAGACAAGACAGTGATCACAGGTGATGCAAACCGAAGTGCAAATCATGTCAAATGGTAGCAATTATTAAGGATTCTGTGTTCTGGCACTCTCTTACACAGGAAGTACTTGTGCTGCATAATATTTTTCCAAACTCATCAATTTTCAGCATGAAGCGGCACCTCGAACCTCTCGCAATTGCAAGAAATGTCATGCAGGCATTATTCTGTCACCTGGATCAAGTAGTCATGACTTTTGGCCACCTCATGATGCAATACAAGTCAATGACTGACGCAGAAGATATTGTTGGTTGTACTGCAATAATTGAGAGTATTGAGGCATGCTGGGCAACAGCTGATCAAGAGCTCTTCATTGCAGCTGTCATTCTCAACCTGTTTTACCAGAGCACACCCTTTGCACCTCTCCAGTTCCTTACCAATGCTGGCATCTACTCAATGCTTGGTCGCCTCTGGTTACGCTTTTTCCGGACACCACCTCTGCCTGATTTTCACATCCAAGTCACTGGGTACTTACACAGCACCGGACTGTTTGTTGATCTCAAGACTGCATGTGACATTGCCGAAGTCATTGCAGCCCGGGAGGTGCGCAATCTATCATCTAGATTGAGCAAGGTATATAATGACAATAAACCTGACAGTCTTGAAGCCCTGATCCTGTGACCGTGTACAAAGACTTCTGTTTTGCTGGCCAAGAACCACCACCCTTCATCTGTCTCGCCATGCACATTCTCTTAGTGTTGCCAAAGTTCGGTTCAGAACCAATCCGAACCCGGTTCAAACCCCAAACTGAACCCAAGGTTCAGTCTAAAGTTTAGCCAAGTGCTGAACTGGACTGTGGGTTCAGTTTGTGGTTCCAGTGAGGCACAGAGGTTCAGACCAGGTTCAAACCTGGTTCAAACTGTGAACCATAATGTCTATATGCCTACATAAATACTCATTTAGATACTCATTTTTTGTATGAAGCCACATGAACTTAGGTTATGTGACCTTAAACATACATGTGAATTTGACTCAACAACAACAGCAATGAACAACAACAGCAACACAGGTAAGTAATTAGTTTATTTCTTACTTTACTTACAGCCCCTCATGGCCCATGCCCATGCCCACAAGCATGGACATGGCAGCAGCCCCACAGCAACACTAGCAGCCATCTAGTGAAGACCTGCATCATGTCCATTGACATGTGTCCGTCATTCACAAGGTAACCAGCAGCAAAAACAGCAGCACCAGCAGCAGCAAGAACAACCCCACCATCCCCACCCCTCCTAGCTTCTTGCAACCCCAGGCCCATGTCAATTGATGTGGTGCTGTGGCTTGCAAGGAAATTTGACGGTGAAGGAAGTTGGTTCAGGGTTCAAACCCCATCTGAACCCAGACTGGACTGCATGCAGTTCCATGCAGTTCAGGTTCAGGTTCATCAAAAGGCCTGAACTGAACCAGGGGTCCAGTTTTCAGTTCAGCCAAAATGGCCGAAAACTGGACCAAACTGGACTTCAGCAACACTACATTCTCTCCATTTCTGCCAACTCCGCATCCTGCGAAAGGCTTTTCAGCGTCTTTGGTAACATACTAACCAAGCTGTGAAACTGTCTTGGAGTGGACAATATGACTATGATTGCTGAACTCAAGATGCATGTCCATGATGAACACTCTCATAGGCAGACAAAGACGTGGCTCAAGCGCATATTCCAGGTTCGCACACAAGCTGAAAAGGATGCTGCCATATCAAATACATTACTGGTGCCCTCACAATCCACTGTCAGCACTGACCTGCAATCACCTCCAATGGGCAGAGCCTCTCTTACTTCAGAGACGTCTAACAGCGACGGCAATAATCTTATTGGATCTTCACATCACATTTCTCATGCTCAATCGACAAATTCATTCTGATCAATTGTCAAGCATCAGTCACAACTTGTCAACAACGATGACACTGACCATGAACCTGTGACACTATCCAGTATTGGCCTCACACCCATCCAAACCCTGTTTGACTTCAGCCAATCACACTGGGTTGGAATGCACTCAAGGTCTTCCATTCGGAGCTTTGATGAGGAACTGAATCTGTATGAGATGTTGGATATGGATGCCAAGGGTGAAGAGGATGTTGACGTTGATGTCGATGATGATATGGGGGATATATTGATGGGTTGAATGTACTATCTTTACTACTTTTACTGCAGCTGTTTCACACCTCGCAGTCACACCAGCCCAGCCCAAAGGCTGTGCTGTGGTCAAGTCAACCAAAAGTCAAGTCATGACCAGGTCATGACTGGTCAATGACTCATCTTGACTGTCAATGACCGGCACAACACTGAGGAGAAGGCAAATTGTCGTAGAAAACGCATAAAAAAGGAGAAGAAAACATGTAAGAAATGATTGAAGACGCGTCGAGGGGGACAATGCGAAGACGAAGAGATAAGGTTTAAGCAGTAAGGTTTACGACTATAAGCGGAAATCGGACCTTCAATCGTTTACTACCTTAGCGTATCCGAAGATAAAGCTTGGCGAGCTTGGTGAGCTCAGATTTATCATGGATGTCACTGCGGCAGATTATTACAGCGTTTTCGGAAATCCTTGTCGCGCGTGAAAGAAAAAAAAAAATTAAATAATCCATGTGGCTGAAGGCACATAGGGTAGCACATCATGTGACTGTGAATTATTTTGCCTGAAAAGACCACTGATATGTAAATTGTAAATTCAATGGGAGATATATAAGACATTTGACATGTAGTAAAATTAGAGTGACATCCATTGAATGTTTCCATCAAGTCAAATTATTATTTATTTAAGGAGGAGGTGTGGTTTTCTGCTGCAATTTGGAGCTAGAGCTTGATTTATAACATGACACCACCTGCTTCTTGAATAAAAAGCTAAAAATAATAATTTGAGTGGACAGAAACATTCAATGGATGTTACTCTAATTTTAATACATGTCAAATGTCTTATATATCTCCCATTGAATTTACAATTTACATATCAGTGGTCTTTTCAGGCAAAATAATTCACAGTCACATGATGTGCTATCCTACTATGGCATTATCCGAACTCTGTGCCTTCAGCCACATGGATTATTTAATTTTTTTTTTTTTTCACGCGCGACAAGGATTTCCGAAAACGCTGTAAAAGGTGCTCAATTGTTGAAAGGCATGTGAAAGTCTTTGGTGTCAGGAATACAGGAATAAACCTAATCCTCAAAAAGGGAATCTTCCCCCATGTCCCTCATCTCCTCATCCGAGGTTAGGTCAACGTACTTCTTCGTGGCCGCCCTGGCAGCACGCTTCGGAGGAGCCGTTCGTGGAGGAGGTTCGTCGGAATCGACAATTGAATCCACATCATCGTCCTTATCATGGCTTTCAACGATCTGCTTCCTGAAGCCTTTCCTCGACTGGGCTGGTTTCATACTGGAGGGAACCTTTCGCGCTGTGAGCTTCCCAGCCTCTCCAGAAGGGCCGGTTGAAAGGATCTCATTCATCAAATCGACTTCCCTGGCAGGCCTCTTCTTCTTGAGGGGCTTGATGTACATATCGTCACTATCGTTTTCGTCAGTGCTAAATCAAGGGTTAATGAATAATAATAATGTTTGAGAATTAAACAGGCTTACTTCTTGCGCTTTGGTGGGATGGCTTTTGCTTTCTTTTTACTTTTGGTAGGCGCAGATGCTGCCGTTTCCGCGTCGGGGTCGGCCTGGGCGGCCTTCAACACGGCTTTCTTGGTGGTCACTGTCATTACTTCCGAGCCAGAGTCAGACTCCAATTTTACCGCTCTTCTCGGCCTCTTCGGCGCGGCCAGGGCCTTAGAACCCTCAGCATTTGCATCAACGTCGTTTTTAGATTTCGCAGATTTGGCTTGTTTATACTGGGAAGCCTTCGATGCCTTCACGGTGACTTTCCCAGGTTTGAAGTCGTCTTCAGAATCATCGCTCCCCCTACCTCCAAGAGACTTCCTCAAAGATTTCTGCTTGCGCTTTCCGAGCTTGCCATTAGCATCCGAGGTCGATTTCAGTTCCCATTCTTCGCATGACCGCTGAAGTAATTGTTAACGAACGCCGTGTTCATCATAAATAGATATCAGGATTGCATACCCTCCATTCTTCGAGGAACCTATCAAGATCCGTATTCCATAATTGAACGGGTGTTTTGTCGAGCAGAGACAATAGTTCAGATTCCTTATCCGCCCCTTGTTGACGCAGTTTTTCGAACTAAAAATCCGTTAATATCAAGGTCAGTTTGACTTGAACCTCATCCAGCGCACCTTTTCCTTCGTTAGACTCCAAATAGCCATGCCTAGAAGATAATCATAGTCGGAGTTGCTTTCAGCCGCGTTGTCGTCTGGCTCGTCATCCTCTACAACTGCTTCCATCTCTTCCACAGCCTTGGCCTTTGAGAACTTGGGGAACGGTCGGAATTTCTTTTTCCGCAAGTCCACAATAATGTCAGCTTTCTTCCGATTTGATACAACGAGTTCCTTATCCACGATCATTTGCACGAAGCGGGCTTGGTTCATCAACCTCTCGTGAGTAAGTTGCAAGTCATTCGCCAGGAAGTCCTGCGTTGGAAGTTTGGCATTAAAGTGAGGTCCGAGAAGTACTGATGGTTGAATGCACCTTTCGCTTCTGGTAATACGCTAACCGCATGGGGTAGAATTCTTCAAGGATTTCTTCTGGGGATTGGTACTTCTTGATTTTGCCCTCGAAGTCGAAGCAAATCATGTTACTGGTATTGATCTTGGACTTGAGTTTAAAGAAATCAACAAGACCTTGCTCTTCGGCCTTCTCGACATCTTTGGCATCCATACTGACGACAAAATGAACCTTCACGTTGTCGTGATGCTCTTTATAATCCTAAGGCAACTGGTTCTCTAATGAGGCATGCACACCACATTTTCTGAGACTTGCCTTAACCAGCCCGTCTCCTTTCTCCCCTATCATGAGCTCTAATTCTGCTTTATAGTTTTGCGTCCACTTATGTATAGGTAGCTCCGTGATTTCAATCGTCGTATCGTCAATTTTCCGGGCTATCCCCGCCACGTCGTATTTGTGCTCCGCAGTCTTCACTATCTTTCCTTTGAAGCCCCGCCACCACGGCGACATAGGTTCAAGTTCTCCACCTGCCATTAATCTTCGAAGATTAGCCACGACATCCACAGGATTATATGATGGAATTGTGGTACTCCAACCTAACAAATCTCAGGTATAGGCGACACCAAGGTACAGATATCCCGGACACTCACCAGTCCCAATACCTTCAGCTCCATTAATCAATACGAGTGGAAGCACAGGCATATACCATTCTGGCTCGATGACATCGCCGTCTTCCTTGAGGTAATTCAACAGGGGATCATCCCCGCAATGATATATCGTCCGGGCAAGGGGGGAAGGCACGGTATAAACATATCGAGCGGACGCATGATCTTTCCCTCCTTGGTCTCGTGTTCCGAATTGTCCCTTGGGCATTAACAAGTTGATGTTGTTGCTACCGACATAGTCCTGCGCCAAATTGATGATGGTCATGGCCAGACTTGCCTCACCGTGGTGATAATGTGAATGTTCCGAAACATAGCCTGCAAGTTGTGCAACCTGAAGGGAAAACAAAAAAGAACAGGATGCACTCCAGAGCCGTGAAGCAGACATACCTTGATCTCGTTCGAGAGCTTTCGTTTGAAGCAACCCCAGATTACCTTCCTCTGGCCTGGTTTCAATCCATCAGCGACAGATGGGATAGATCGGATGTTATCTGCCATCGAGAACAAGATGAGTTCTTTATTAATAAAATCCGAGTAGCGAATTGGGCTCTGTGTGTGGTCCAGGAACGTGCCGGGCTGGAAACAAATGTATCTATTCGTAAATATATAGCGCCTTCAAAATCATGAATATAGAATACCCTGTACTGTCGCAACCACTCCTTGCGTTCGTCTGCTTTCTTCTTACTGAATGCCAAATCGATCGACTCTTTATCCTCGTCCTGCATTGTCGCAAATGGAATCATATGTTTCTTCATGTTACTGAAGTATTTTCGAGCGTCCGAATCCTCACTCGTTCCAAGACCCTACAAAAACTAAGGCAAGAATATGTTGGAACAAAATGGATCATACTTTGAGATACTTGAACAGCCACTTATTCCCACCTGGCGTAACTTCCAGCCAATGTTCATATTCAGGGATCGTGAAGAATTCGACACGCTGGTTCCCTTTTGTGACCTATAAAGAAACTGAGCGATGTGGTTCGAAATAAATCGGCGAAGGGACCAACCCTGATGATAGGGGTCACAAATTCGACCAGAAACTGTGGCACTTTCAAGAGCGAGGGGAAAAAGTGGTCCAAGAAGTTGATCAGCAAGCCTTTGATGTGCGATCCGTCATGATCCTAAAGCCTCATCAACCAATGCCACGATTACTATGTAAGACCTACCTGATCCGCCATAATCATCAATTGCCCGTACCTCAAACTGCTCACGCTTGAATAATCTTTGTTATGCTGCAAACCTAGGATCTTTTTGATGTTTTGGATCTCTTCATTCTTCATGATCTGGTCATGCTTCGCCTCGCGCACATTGAGCAACTTGCCACGCAAGGGGAAGACGCCAAAGTTGTCTCGTCCGACGACACCCAATCCGGCAACGGCCAGAGTTTTGGCAGAGTCTCCTTCGGTGAGGATAAGGGTGCAGTCGCTCGCTTTCTTGGTACCAGCATTATTAGCATCCGAAAGTTTCGGTAAGCCAGTGAGACTGAACGTGGAACAGTTCGGAAGAAACTCGCTCATGAATAGTAAAATTACTCACCGACTGCGTTTGCTCCCATCAGTTCTCTTAATCTGCTGGTCTGCCTTGAATCTTGCCCAGTCCAATATGCGTTCAATGACAGATGTTTTCTGAACTGCTTTCGACGTTAGACGTTTCAATCCACATCAACTACGAACAGACAAACCTTTCTTCATGAAGTCCTCCGACAGCACAGGTTTCGATCCAAACTTTCCCGCCTGCAATGTCATTGTCTCCTTCGTTTGACTGTCGAATATCGGATTCTCGATTAATGCATTGACAAAAATCCACATATGATTCTTGATCTGTGCTGGCTTCACCGTTGCGGCTTTGTTCTTTTTTGATATTGCTGCAATTAAATTTTTCACAATCTGATCAGCGATCAAGGAAACATGCGTTCCACCCTTCGTCGTCGCTATAGAATTGGCAAAGGAAACTTGCTGGAAAGCTCCCTCGGATACAGCAAATGCAACCTCCCAACGCGTGTTAATTTGCTCGAAGTTCACCGACTGTTTTGCTTGGACTGCCCCACCCGAGTTGTCTGCGGCCTCTGCCGCGGCAGAGTTTAGGTACATCTCCACGTATTGTTTAAAGTTCTTGATTTTGAGACGCTCCTCGTTCAGGTAAACCTTGATATCCTTGACCGTACCAGCCAGGTCGTAGACCCGTTTTTTGAGTAGCGAAACCGTGTCCTGGTCGATACTGTCCATCCCAAACCGCCTCAAGTCAGGGCGGAAGGTCACGCGTGTGTATTCCTCTCCCTTTGGATTTTTGGTAATTTTGGGCTTCCCAACTTTGCTCATGTTTTCGGTCCATGTTTGCTTATATTTTTGGCCCGTGCTCTTGTCGGCGGTATCGATAGTGAATTCCAGGGAATAAATATTGGCGAGTTTGGCCCCATAGCCATTGCGTCCTCCAGTGAGTTTCTTCTCGTCGTCATCGTAATTGGAGGAAGAGAGAAGACGGCCAAAAATGAGTTCAGGAATATAGATTTTCTCTCGGGTATGTATCTCAATCGGAATTCCACGACCGTTGTTATAGACGGAGATGGTGCAGTTTTCGACATCGATGGTAACTTTGATGGCATCCATAGAGGGGTCATTAATCTGGTACACATTTGAGATATAAACGGAAGACCAATTGTAACCGCAGTAACCTTGTTGTCGGCGGCATTGACAAGAATTTCGTCAATAATCTTGTAAAACCCAGGCACATATTTGACGTCACGGTATACCATTCGTTTGTTGTCCGAATCATAGGTCCACGTCGTCTGAGTTATGGTCTCAAGACTTCCAATGTAGCAATCAGGACGCTTTAGGATGTGCTCAATTTGTGATAACTTAGAAAACATCAAACGTCAAACAACGTCATCATTGAAGGCGAATGCGAACATACCATCGTGTACGTTTCCGAAGCCGTTTTCGTCTTTTTGTCTTTCACTGGAACAGAAGGGCCTGGTGCACCGACATCCAAAACATCTCTGACATCAACATCCATTGCGTTGTCCTTGGCATTAACCCTGGGTTTGACCTTAGCGGCTGCTTTAGACTGCGCTGAGGTCAGACAACGAAAGAAATAATAGACTATTGACATACAGCTTTCTTTGCTACTGGTGCATAATCCTCTGACTCCGAGTCTGAGCGATTCACGAAAATTTCGCCTTGAGAAGAGCTCATTGCTGATGGTAATGAAAGGAACGTGATCGCGAATTCACGCGTTTTGAACCCAATGAGCACGTGACCGAGCGAAGTTGACGCCCAAACGGGAAAACCCTTTGATCCATGCCGAAGACGTTATATTTGGATGGCGATGACATAACCCTAGTTTCGGGCCCGGCCATTACTGACCGGTGAATATGATAAATCCTTGAATTAATGCTTCAGGCCAACCCTGATCAAGGGCTAGATGCTAAACCTTGAGCTAGTACTTCTATATAACCCAGAGTTAGTGCTAGACACCAAGAGTTAGTCCAGTGCTCAAAAATCCCTCTGGCATTTTCTACATATGGATTATGTAAGATCCCTAACTTGCAAAATTGCAAAAAAATGCTAAGTCCATCATTTGCCTTTGTTTGCCAATGTTTGTTTTGTTACTCCTACTGCCACCATGAATCTCACTCTTCATCAGTTCCCTCACTTCTCCTTATCATTTCTCCCCTCCCTCCTGTAACTTGAGCTTTGAGGTCCTGACCACCTGGCACTCAGTCTCTCCCATCTAGTGTTGCCGCAGCTCGGCTAGCCGGTCAGCCAGCTACACAAACCGCAGCTACGGCTACATTAGCCGGCCATTTTTTGTCGTAGCCATAGCCATAGCTGCGGCTACAGCTACAGCTGCGGCTCAAGCCGCTAGCCACAGCTCAAGCTGACTAGCCGCAGCTCAAGCCGGCTCAAGCCGCTAGCCGCAGCTCAAGCCGACTAGCCGCAGCTCAAGCCGGCTAGTCGGTGTCCTCAATCACCGGGGGGGGGACGGTGTAGTAGGGACTAGGGGTCCCTACTGGTGCCTCAGTGGTCTCGAGGTGGTGTGACAAGCTAAAGTCTCATAAGCTATCTACACAAAAGGTAATCCTATGGAACGTGGGAACAATCACGTGATCTACTGGTAGTAGTGGGGCACTACCCACTACTACATGTACCCCCCTCGAAAAAAACAGTGGCGTCCTCGCCACTGTGAAGCCAAAAAACCAACACTCACAAAAACTCCCAAACTCCAACTCAAAACTCCAACTCCGTCGAGGACTTATGAAACGCTGCCGACGGTATGCCCCCCAGTGGACACCACCACCAGCTCAAGATACCATTTGTTGACCGAATCGCCTGTGCTCAGAGTGTAACTCGCGAAGGGACGTTGAAAACTCATAGAGTGTCGGTGTGGCATAGGGTAGGGGTACTAGATACATGGGAAAGTGAACAGGGATGATGACAATGTAGACTAGATGGAGGGTAATGGGTAAAAAAAGCGAAAATGGGAAATATGGGGTGATGAGATGGCATGGTGGCAGGTAAAGAGGACGGTTTCGGCTCATTTTGGTGAACGTGGGGTAACGGCGGGTCGTCGGGTGTTGAACGAGCTTGTGGGGAGTCGAAAGGGTGAACGCGGGGTGGGGAACTTACGAAAAATTGGTGGACTGGCGATAACTCGGCTCTACGACGAAATACGGGGCTGTGTGAGGCGACGGGGGGCCAACGCAAGGCTCTCCGGCCTCGCGCGTGGGTTTGTGGGGTGTAATGGGGGTATGTAGGGTTTAGGGTGGCGAAAAACGGGGGTTGGGCTTTGGGTGACGCGGCGTGTCTGTGGGGTGGCCATAAAGGCCGGCTAGTGTTCGTTTGGGGCCATGCAAGTGAACGGGGACATCTGGTACGTCGAACGAGGGCACGGGGGGTTGGCAGGGTGGACTAGAGGGCTCGGGTGTTGGAAAAACGGGGGCAAGACGTCTGGTGACGTGGCGCAACGCGGGGGCTCTAAAACCGCTAGGGAGGCTTGCGTGGGGTGTATGTGGGGGTACATGGGGCTCTAGGACGTGTGTCGTGAATGCGAGGGGCGCTTCGAGCGCGAGTACATCGCTTGAGGACTGTAAAAAAACATTTTTGAATAATGTGACGCGGTGTAGAGGTCTGACGACACTCTGAGTACGTATCATCGATATATCATAGATACTCACGAACCCGACTCGTCCCACTTCCTCGTACTCGAAACCGACGTAACCCGACATCACCCGCTGTACCCAACGTATACCGTCTACCGACGGCCGATCTTATACCAACGGCCGCTCTTATACCGACACCGATGATTCATATCGCCCAAAACGATCACACGTGACACCTCGGACTCCCATACCGACATCGGACTTATACCCCCTGTCCTCATTGGACATAGGTCCTTTATTTTCATCTTTTTCGTTATATCTTTTTCCTCTCCATTCCCGTTCCTTCGTTGCCTCGCAACTCCCATCTTCTCCTTCCTATTTCATACCTCCTTTGTAGTCACTATCGGCCGAAGTAACTTACACCGAAGTAGCACTCTAGACAGACTTCTATAAAACGGTGACCGACAACCGTACTAAAATAACAATCCAGTTCCCCCCTCTTTGTCTCGCTCAGAATCATTCAGAACTCTTTAGAACCTCTCGTCGTCGTAACCCGTAGACTCCCCGTCCTTATTCTTACTATTTCATTTTGTTTTATCGTTACCCGCTCGCCGTACCCGACCCAACCCGCCGTACCCGACGTCGTCGGTATCGTCGGCTTCCCTATTTCTCACCCGTTATCGTCGTATTAGACGGCGGCTTCATTTATATTCTCTTACTACCACTTTACTACGACTCACAACACTGATTACCCTGTCACTTTCACGCTGACACCCCCTTGGTTAGGATCATTCATTCCGAAGCCACCCCGAACAAGCCTTTACATCTGGAGCCCACCGCGAGGGTAATCAAGTGTTAAAATTTATTTTGGTTTCTGTCATGACTAACATCTTCGAGACCACCCTCCAAGAAATCTCTCACATCTAGTTTCCCTCTTTTCGTCTCCGTCATCGAATATCGACCTACGTATCATCGTCTTCCATCATCCGAATTATTGTCAAAACAATATCGTCGTCATATCGTCATCAGAATTATCGTCATCCGAATTATCGTCATCTGCATATATCGAAACACCCGACCTACGAATTATCGAACTATCGTCCTACGAACCATCGTCATCCACACACCCGACCATCACACATACATATAACTTCACCCACTCTCGTCCCACACTATGTCTACCATCACCGCTCGTCATGCCGTCACCCGTCCAATGCCTGCTCGTGGACACTCAACCGCTCCCACATTCGACGGAAACCCGCTCACCTTACACCGCTATTTCGAAGAAATAGAAATCCTTGCCGCTGATGCTGGTCTTAACGACGCAGGACACATCAAACACAGTCTTCGATACGCATCCCTTAGTGACTATGAACTTTGGGCCCGTTTACCGTCTGCATCCGCCACCGATTATACCGCCTTCAAAAACGCAGTCCTCGTGTTGTATCCCGGCACTGAAGACGATCACCGCTACTCACCGGCCGACCTCGACAGACTCACACAAACCCACGCTACCCACGGTATCCACACCCGCGCTGACCTTGGCGAATATTATTGCGAATACATCCGAATCGCTGGTTTCCTACTCGACAAAGGAAGAATCTCTACCCGCGAATGCAACATCGCGTATGAGAACGGCTTCCATACCGACCTCAAAAGAAACATTAAAACCCGCCTCCAATATCAGCAGCCCGACCATTTCCACAGCGACCCTTACGACTTCCAGGATTTCCATGACTGCGCGAACTTCCTCTTAGCCGGAACCGCCTCAGATCCATCCAGAGTTACCCGCCTGTCTTCAACTCCACCGGCCGCTACCCGACACCCGACACCTGCTGCTGCCACCAGGTACCCGTACCCCGTTGTAACCCGCTATGAACCCGCCATCCCCAAACCCGGACCCGTCGATCATAACGTCTCTGATTTATTTCACCTCGTTTCCCAACAGTTGTCGGCTTTAACACAAGCCATCACAGACACCGACGGCCATTCGAAACATCAAACACAACGGCATGAAACGACCCCGTCCCTATATCCCCGCGCCAACCTCGTCTGTCTCTTTTGTGAAAGTTCCCACCATCACATCCGCGATTGTCTTGCCACCGAACAGTACATCGTCAACGGTATGTGCCGCAAAAACGACTACGGCCACATCGTCTTGCCCAACGGTATGTACCTCCCTCGCAACGTCATCGGTAAAACTATGAAAGACCGCGTCGACTTTTGGCATATGCAAAACCCGGGCAACCGCACACCCACTATCCGGACACCAGTAGAACACTTCGTCACTCACCCATCACCCCCGCCACAAATCGAGACCAACAACCACGAAACCAATGCCGAGATCCTTCGCTTAACAGAGTCGATAGACCGACTTAGAGCACAAATTCGAAACCGCAAATCGTCCCCGGCCCCAGTACTAGTTTTACATCAGAGTGTTGTACGCGATGATGTCTCCCCCGTCGACACCGAGCCCCCACCTTCCCCACCTATCGAACCCCCAACTTGTCTACTCCTGGTACCGTCCAGCAACGTAGAAACGCCACCCGATCTCCTTTTCGACACCTCGTCAGTACCCGCACTTTCGTCAACCCTCGATCTATCGATACCGTCCCCGTCGTCTCCGGTCCCAGCCGTGTTATTACCCGTTTCGCCCCCACCGCTCATCGTCCACGAACTCGAACCACTGCCGATCGTCCCAGACCCCCCTACAGCCAACCCGCCCACGTTATCGTTAACCGTCTGTTTGCCGTGCCCACGTATCGTGATGCCGCCCCCTTTGATCGAGTCTCCCACACCCGATTTTCACACCGTCCAGCCGCTGCCACCCGAACCCACCTTTGTCCACGTGCCCCCACTGCTCACGGCCGCCCACGTACCCGCTCTCACCGCTTCACCGGCCGCCTATAACGGCACACTCGACTTACCGCTCCCGACTAACGGTTTGCCGTCTCCTCACGATCGTGTCGGTATTGGTACCCACGAGATCACAGTCATCATTTTACAATCCACCGCCGCCCTAACACCGTCTTGCAACCGTATTCTTGACACCGCCCTCATGATCATCCTTGTCCTCGTGAATGAAGCTCTTCATTACCTCCGCGCTTCATTCCAATATCCTTATAGGGGAGAGTATACCTCCTCATCGTCCTCGTCACCGATTTTCGCGTTTTCCGCCCTCGATCAAACCTCGAAACCGGTCTCACCCGCACCCGCTTTTGGCCACCTGCTCTTGACACCCGCTCACGCAAAGTCTGACGACAGACACCCACGTTTGCGTCCACCCCCAGAACCTCCACCTTGTCTATGAGATATTTATCTAGATTTCTTCATCTTGTCTCATTTTAGGTCTCCCACGTCTTCCACCAACGAATATCGAACCCGACGCACCCGACACCGACGTACTCGCCAACCCGCCCATATACCGAACCCGACTTACCCGCCATTATCCGATATCGAACCCGACCATGATTGAGTATCCCCTAGTCTCGAATCTTATATTTACCTCTCTATATATAGACTTCTCTTTTATTTAGTTTCTTTGCCGACGCAGTCATATGATGCCAACAAGTCCCATGCTTAAGGGAGCCGATCGGCTTTCCCTGGCTGGGTGGATACCGCTGATACACTGCCGCGGTATTTCTTTGATTTTCTCATACATTTGAAACTCGAATTATGTTCATTATATTGAGCCTATTTACAAAAGTCCAGTGTTTTATACATAGATAAAGATAAAAGATATAAAGAAAGGAAAAGGAGAAACTCTATATACTTTTACTCCGCCGCTTCGTACTCCCGCTTCAGCAACTCCAGCAAGCCCATAGTCCGCTCTTGCTCGAGCCGGACCCGCTGGAACCGCTGCCCAAACTCTATCAATTTCGCGTTGATCTCCGCCCCCGCCACCCCAAGTTCCTCCGTCAACTCCCCCAACCGCTCTGACGCGAGCTCCATGCCCCGCTCCAACTCCTCGAATCGACCCGTCCCCCGTGCCGCCTTGCGTCGTTTTGTCGGCCGCGCTACGACGACGGCCTCTGACCCCGTATCTGACGTATCCTCTACCCGCCTCTTGCTTGTCGACGCCTTCGCCCCTTTTGGACGGGCCGGCGTCGTCTTGAACTCCAGCGGCTTGCGTGTCGCCCCTGCCTTCGCCTTCCCCTTTTCGTTTGTCGACTTCCTCTTGCCGCCGCCCGTCCGGTGCGTCGCGTTGGTGCACCCCTTTTTCAGCCGACGACACCGTTGGCACACATACCCAGCGGTCCCTCGACATGTCTCGCCTGCCTTCACGCAACCGGCACACTGCTGTAAACAAAAGGGTCGAGTTAGCTGACCTGTTATTCAGAGATGACGATAGAAAAGAGAATTAACTATACTCACCGTGAAACCCGCCACCTCCTCGACCTCCGCCTGGCTCTGCTCTGACCCACCCCCGACTCGCTCGAACGTTACATGTTCGTACCCGCCGGCGGCCGTTCCTACGCTTGACGCCCGTTCCCCACCCGCTCCATCGGCCGCTTCGCCCACATTTCCCCCTCGCGCTGTCTCTACGCTTAGCGCTCTAGGTGCCCTTGGCACACCCCCGTTCCCGCCGCTCGCAGTCCCCGCGCTTGACCCTCTAAGTCCACCCGCCACGGCCGCCATGTCGGCCTCCTCCAGCCGCCTCTGTCGATCTTGGGCCTTACGCCGGTACTCGGCTGCCGCACCATCCGTCCTTCGGCTCTCCTCGTCCCACAGCCTATCCTCCAACGCCTTTCGTGCCACCTCCGCTACCTGCTCTCGCCTCGCCTCTTCCTCGTCTCGTCGCTTCTGCGCCAACGCCCTCTCGAGTTCTGCCGCTATCTGGTCCCGCTCTTGCGTCGCCACGGCTTCCCTCCTGTTCAGCTCCTCCAGCCGTTGTCTCTCCTCTTCCTCCAGTCGTCGCCTTGCCGCCTCCTCTCGCCGCTGTCTTTCCTCGTCCCCTCGTTGTCGCCTCTCTGCTTCCTCCCGTTTGGCCTCCTCCTCCTCTGCTCGCGCCCTCTTTACCATTTCGACCAGCCACTCCTCCATTTCTTCCGCGTACTCCTGTCGGCCTCTCCAGAGCGGCGGCTCCACGGTCTCGATCCCCGACACTTGGAGCTCAGCGATGAGCCCGTTATATACACGCTGGAATAGACAGGTTTTAGCCATTGCGTACGCGGAAGAAGCGCGACGAAGAGACTCACTAGCGCCTTTTTGCGGCCTGTTACCCACTTCCTTACTGCTCCCTCATTCTCCTCATCCATCGTCACCAGCGCGTCTTGGTGGTACTCCGCCACAGCCTCGACGGCCTCCTCGTAATCGTGGCGTTGTTCCGCGTCGAGTGCGGCGAGAAAAGCGTCGTAGGCGGCGAAACTCATGTTGGACTGCGGGTAGGGGACGTGTGTGTGATAGGTTTTGCTGTGGTTAGGCGATGGTAGTGGTGGTACCGATGAAGAGAACCCGTGAAAATTTGTGGCGCGTTTTTATGAGAAGTTCCCACGATGTTGTTGTTTGGTGGCTCACGTGATCGGCCACTCTCGCGTCTAGAGTCCCAAGTCCCCCCCTAGTGTCGACCACGGATGGTCTCTGTTAAAAGTTCCCTGGAGATGTAGAGGTCTGACGACACTCTGAGTACGTATCATCGATATATCATAGATACTCACGAACCCGACTCGTCCCACTTCCTCGTACTCGAAACCGACATAACCCGACATCACCCGCTGTACCCGACGTATACCGTCTACCGACGGCTGATCTTATACCAACGGCCGCTCTTATACCGACACCGATGATTCATATCGCCCAAAACGATCACACGTGACACCTCGGACTCCCATACCGACATCGGACTTATACCCCCTGTCCTCATTGGACATAGGTCCTTTATTTTCATCTTTTTCGTTATATCTTTTTCCTCTCCATTCCCGTTCCTTCGTTGCCTCGCAACTCCCATCTTCTCCTTCCTATTTCATACCTCCTTTGTAGTCACTATCGGCCGAAGTAACTTACACCGAAGTAGCACTCTAGACAGACTTCTATAAAACGGTGACCGACAACCGTACTAAAATAACAATCCAGTTCCCCCCTCTTTGTCTCGCTCAGAATCATTCAGAACTCTTTAGAACCTCTCGTCGTCGTAACCCGTAGACTCCCCGTCCTTATTCTTACTATTTCATTTTGTTTTATCGTTACCCGCTCGCCGTACCCGACCCAACCCGCCGTACCCGACGTCGTCGGTATCGTCGGCTTCCCTATTTCTCACCCGTTATCGTCGTATTAGACGGCGGCTTCATTTATATTCTCTTACTACCACTTTACTACGACTCACAACACTGATTACCCTGTCACTTTCACGCTGACACCCCCTTGGTTAGGATCATTCATTCCGAAGCCACCCCGAACAAGCCTTTACAGCGGAAACAGTACTCTCGCCGTGAAGACACGTGTGATTGGTGTAACGTGACTTTGCGTGGGTCTTGGGAGTGTTTATCGTAGGCGTGGGGGTCTTATGAGTCCATCTTGGTGGTGAATAATGAAAAAAAAAAATCCGGGTTGAGGATGACGACTTGGCTACGTGGATTGGCCTTTTTGCCTCGAAAAAGGGCCTTGATGGCGCTTCATGAGACGCGATGGTTCGTGGGCCATCTAATGTGGATGCTGGTGGCCATGTGGCCAGCCATGGACTAAAAAACGGGGGTTGTCCTGCAACTGGGTGGTGAAACCGCGTGAAAAAGTGTAAGCGCGAGAAAACCAGTAAAGAAGCTCAAAAAAGGCTCAAAAAGGCTGGAGAATGGTGAGAAAGGCAAGGCTGAGACGAATCACACTCTCATCACCAGGTGTAGTAGGGACTAGGGGTCCCTACTGGTGCCTCAGTGGTCTCAAGGTGGTGTGACAAGCTAAAGTCTCATAAGCTATCTACACAAAAGGTAATCCTACGGAATGTGGGAACAATCACGTGATCTACTGGTAGTAGTGGGGCACTACCCACTACTACAACGGTCACCACGCCATCAACCTCGCAAAGGCCATGTCCATGTCAATTGACATGACATTGCCATTTGCGAGGTGAATGGGGCCGCAGACAAAGTGGGGGGGCATCTGATGCAATTCGTGGGCTGCTGGAGGCGCGTCGTCCAGGTATTCCTTGCTGGATACCTCGCAAACGTCGTCCACACGTTAGTTGACACAGTTCGTGCGCGTTCATGAGGTGTGATGGCTTGGGGGGGCTTGCAACAGGAGAGACTCCCTGCCCCCACTGTTCTCGCCCCATCCGTTGTCCTCGTCGCCCTCATTGTCACCCGCCATCGGCCACTGGGTTGGCATTGATGTGGTTGTGGTCATGATCTGGGTGGTTAGCGGATGTCGATGGGAATATATGTTGGGCACGTACCTGGGCCATTAGGTGGGCGCACCACCCTCCCAGCCTAGCTCTCCGCTGTCGTTGCCTGGTTGTTGGGTTGTTGCCATGCGGGTGGTGGCAATGTGGGCATTGGTCGTGGTCACGGTCGTGTCGTGGCGCCTTTCACTGGTCCGATTTCCATGGTTCTTGTGGGATATGCAAGAGGTGGTGGGAGATGGGGAGATGGTGGGAGATGGTGGTGGTGGGTTGTGTTGTTCGTCCTCGTCGTCGCTGGTGCTGTAAGAAAGTGAGCTGTCAGCATATTTTGAAGCCAGTCAATCTCAGCTGGCGCAGATTTCAGACTCAGTTTTAAAATTATTTTGCACGCAATGTAGATATATCATTTAATTTGAGAGCAAATACAAGTACTGGACTTGCGGTAGATACACCGGCTAGCTGGCTGAATAGCCGCAGCCAACAGCTACAGGAAATCTTGTAGCTGCAGCCGTAGCCAGTTTGTAGCCTAGCCAAGCCAGTCACAAGCCAAGCCGATTTGGCAGCTTGGCTACGGCTAGTAGCTGGCTTCTAGCCGTAGCCGTGGCAACACTACTCCCATCATCCTGCTAATCATATTGGTGGCCCTTGTTACTATCCTGCAGTTTACCTTGTTGTCACCCCATCTTCAAAGGTTTCTTCACCTCCTTCAGTAGTAGAGTGGTTGGATTACTCTCAATGTTATAAGATAGTTGTTTGTAATGCTAATTGGTGGTTTTGTGCTATAAAAGTATTTGAGGGTGAATTCTACACAATTACAGTGCAAGAGAAAGCTTGACCCAGGACAAATTTTAGGTTGACTCAGCACAGAAACTATGGTTATTTTTCAATCCCAGACAAATATAATGTCCCTGGCAGAGAATCAGCCCATTTCTATCCCTTATCCAGGGCTCTGATAAAAACCCTGAACCAGGGTTGTGCATCAACGTGCATGTAGTATGAATCAATATTCATCAGTCAGCTCCCATGTGGAGAACTGGATACTCATGGCATCTGCAACCACATGCTCCAAGTTCATACAGCAAGCCCAAAAAATGTGGAAATATATCAGAAGTGTAAAACCTGCTGAACAGCTGAACAGCAACTTTTCAACTTTCACCCTATATACAGAAATTCAATCACATGACCATGCCGAGAGTATTGTATGGCTGAGTATATCACCTGGTCTCCATTCCAGTTTTCAATAAGTGTTTGGCTGGCATTTATTTCTATACTCTCAAATAATTTATAGAATACTTGGATTGTGGACTCAGCATGTGCCATGTGGACTCTGAGCAATGATGTTTCATAACAGTCTTTGCTTATGTTGCCTACCCCCCAGTGCTTGTGCTATGACAAGCTTCAAATTCAAGCTTGATCCCTCAGTGTCACAACTAATAGCCATGCTATCTGTTGTCACTCAAAGGGTTGCATAATGTCAACAGTAATTGTGGCTCAGCCTGGTGGCTGGATGTATTATTGATTGTCATTTGCAACAGGCAGCAACAACTAACCCAACAGTTTGAGTGATAAGGAGGATAAAGGAATTTATTAGGGATCTGGGGGGGGAAACCAGACTAAACATAAGGAACAAATGTATCTATGCTGTCCATATATATAGGGAACAACTTGAGAGGAGGTTCCTACTTATCATCCAATAGCCATAAGACCTCTTATCTCCAGCCAATGATGTATTGACCTCTAGGTGACCATATGGTGCTTGATTGGTCAATTGGTATACACAATGTGATGAGATGATAGGATGAACATGTGTTTGATCATCTGTCATGGTGTGGGAGCAGACCTGAGGGATCAGTAATGGAGTATCATCCAATGAGAGCGTGGGATTTGGCATATCGTCATGGGAACTTGGTTAATGAGTAAGCAGGTGGGAGCAAAAACATGACAAGGTGCTATAGGACAGGGGCAATCAGGTGTTATTCATGGATAAGAGGTATGAGCACTTATGTGTGAGACTTGATCAATATTCAAGGTTCAGGGATAAGGTGTAAAGGTGGAAGATGATAATGGGATTGGATTGAACTTCTGGGCATCATTGCACAACTACTAGGAGATGGTACAAGAGGTCAAAGTTTATGTAAACTACTCATACTACAATGTCTTTTATATGTTTCTCCTCCCTCCACAGTATTGATCGGTCATAACAGGAATGACTCACTTTTCATCATACAACAAGTCAGCAGGCTGGTATGTTTGTGATGTTCCTGATTCATAATCATGCTGTTTTAGCCTGTAGATGCATCAGTGGATTCATAAGTGTTGAGGTACACATCATCACTGTTTCTCCTTTCATCATAAGGGTTATTGTTGCCATCTGACACCTCATCACTGTGGACTGTGGGAGGTCAGCAGAATACAACAGTGGTCAAGGGGAGTTTGGGATCAGTGGTGTTGTAAGCCTGTTGTATTCCCCAAAGTAGTGAAATTAAAATAAGAGTGAGGATAAGAAAGAAGATAAGGATGTTGGATCATGATCAAGGGTCTGGCAGTGGTTATGTGTCATTGGGTGTTGTGTGAATGACGGTTAAAGACAGTGTGGGAGTCAGAGGTTTAAATTCTGGTGACATGGTTGGATTGTGGGATTGTGAGAGAAGGGGTCAGATACAAGATGGCATGTTGGTGGTATAAGCCTTGTCATTTCTTGGTCTTTATTCTGCAACATGTGATGTTTCCCCACTCTTCTCACCATCTCTTGTTCTTCAAGAAGTCTGCTCTCTTCTCCCCAACCCTACCTATTATAGTTAATTGTGTTACACATTACTACACCCTCCAGCTCACACATGCTGACCAGGATTTGTATCGGGCTACTGGTTGGTGTTCTGCTTGCAGGAAGGTGATGTGTCACATGGAGTGTTGGCCACTTTCTGTATGAAACAAGAAGCTTCTGTGTGAGCTATTGGAGGACCTGTACAGTGAGTGTCCCATTTATTGTTGTGGTGTTGAGTTCTGATGGTCTTTGTCCTTCTAGCATTGAATGATGTGTCCCCCGCTCTTTGGTATTGTGCTTGATACCATTGCTCGAGATGGCCTCATGGAGCCAAGGTTCCAAAATGGACCCCTGGCTGGTATCAAAAGTCCTGGCCTCAATTCCAGTTTGGCCTTGCTGATAGGTTCAAATGTAATTGTTGGGCAGTGATCAAGAAGGCGCTAGAGGGTGCCATCCAGGATATGATCAATAAGGGTCCCCTTCTTGTCAAGACAGGTTATGCCAGGGGGCCAAGGATTAGTGTTGTGGAGGGGTCCAAACGGACCCTTGTATCATAGAGTAGTAGTATTTCCTTCTAGGGAATTCATTAACAGTCGTTGATATGCACCGTACAATCCTGGCCTCTGATTTGATATATCTCACGATTCTACATGATTCACATCAACCTGACACTCTTCAACCTTGCAATCAAGTTGCGACTATTGCGATCATCTGCAACTTCGGAGGTCTTTAGTTTATCGCATTTCGAAGTATTTCCTTTGTTTTCTTTGTTATACTTTCTTATGCATCATCCCCTATATCCTTCCTTTATGATACATATGCCCCTCTCTCTTATATCCCCATATAGTATACTCCTTTCATCCCTCTTCCTTTGTCCTTACAGCTTATATACCTGCCTGTATGAGCCACTAGAGAGAACCCAGAGAACCCCCAGACAATCCAGATACACCGTCATTCCCCCTTCGTCTCAGAGCCTACCCTTAGTCCTAGACATAGTCCCTTCCCTTTATATTGCCTCCTCTCACCATCCAACTCTTCCATTTGTCTGCGACTTTCTTATTTTTATCACACCTCTTGGATTTTTATTGCAACTCTCTTATTTTTATTGCACCACTTTGATTTCTATCACAGTCTTTATATTGAGTGTCTCACACCTTTCTAGTCTTTCTCTTTCTTCTTCTATCCTAGTGTAGGCTTTCTGAAACTTCCTTGCACCTTTCTTAGCAGTTATATAGTTAGATTCCCTTCTTACTACCCACCTGCACATCATCATACTCCCCTCTGGGGTTCTGTCCCCTTTGAGGGGGTGTAATTGTATTTGCATCACTCCACTCTGCATGTCATGTGAATTGTAAGACATAATCCAGCAATCTGGTCATGAAAATGGGTGAAGTAAGGAAATTTGTATAGGGGGTGACATATTTTCATGACACTCAGTAATGCATTTACTGGTATCTTCAGTGTCAGACTCATCTGCTCAATCTTCTTTCTCAAAATTTCAGCTTCAACAACTTTCTCTTTGGTGCCACTCCCTCTGAATTTGGAGGATATTTGCTAGGGCATAACAGGGGTAAACCCCTGGGTACCTGAGGCCCGACCCGTACCCGTACCCGCCAGTACCTGTACCCACATACCCGCACGGGTTTACCCGTCATTTTAAGCCAAAGATCATCCAAAACGGTCAAGTATTGAGTGAGATATGAGCAAAACACTGAAATCAAGTGTTTTGCTCATATCTCACTCAATACTTGACCGTTTTGGATGATCTTTGGCTCAAATGAAAGCTGACGGGTAGGGGAATTATGACCCATACCCGTATCCGCCCCTTACCCGACCCGTTTACCCGTCCAGGTTACCCTTACCCTTGTTATGCCCTAATATTTGCCTGACTACAATTCAATTGAACTGGCATTCTCTGCAATGAAATATTCCCTCTGCTGCAATGGCCAATATGTCCATTTGGCTATGACAGAATTGACTTTAATGGATATTTTTTGTGTGTTACTCAAACCCCTCTGCAAGATTAGTCCCATGGATGTATTTGGTTGGTTTAGGCACTGTGGTTATGTGTAGCTTGTCCTGTCCCCCCCCTCTATCATTCCTGTACAATGTATGTATACTATTTGTTGTAAATGTGAATATTTGTTGTGATCTGTGACTTGCTAGTCAGGGAATTAGAATACATGGAAAAGAACAATTTTCATATTGTAAATGTACAAAATACATGGAGTCACCACACCTAGGCAAATGGCCCTTGATCAAAGCTTGATCACCAGCAGACAGTTTTATCAAAAAACCTGACAACTACTCAATCGCAACCCCAATTTGAACAGCAATTTATTGCCTCCTTTCTATAACAGTGGAATTAGCCAGCAAGGCAGGTAAACCCAGCACATTTGCAGATGCAATACACTCTTGAACTGAGAAGGACTAGGTAACAAGGTTGGAACGGGATAGCAGAATGATCTTACCTGTGAATAGCACAAGTTCATCCCAGGTTCAAGCATTAGGCACTCCCATTAGTGGGTGAACACCATTGGCAACTACAGTTGGGTTATGGAGTTGAGATCTTATGGAAAACTCCTTCTTATAAACCCAGTTTCCAGCCATTGAGGTGATTCATTCATTCATCTCAGGGACTGAGGGAAAAATGTGTCCCAATATAGCAACTGAGTTTGAAACACATTCTGACTGGTTTCATTCCAGAATTGAGTGTCTCTATTAGCTTTCACCCAGCATGGATTCTCACAGAAATTACCAAGGGAACCATGCTAGATATTAGCTTTCCCAAAAAAATCGTGGAGGCAATCTGGTCATATTTGGGCTGGCTGGGTGCTATTTTATGCATGGATAATGAATATATGGAAAATAACAGTTGAAATACTGTAAGGAAAAATGTGGTAAATTCTAGATGAATTCTATATCATGTATGCTAACTTTCATTCCACTAAAAGGATCTGTGAAACATGATATCTGAGTCTCTAGAATGCAAACAAGTGATGGTGGTCTGGAGTTGTGGCTGAAGTCTGAGCAGAGTCCAAAACATACAGTGAGAGCATTCCAGCTCAGATGAATCCAAAACCTTCTGTGGCTCAACAGCCCCATCCCCCACCATTTTGGACTCTGCTCCCAGCTCCCTGCAGCACCTACTGCCCTACAACTCTCCCATCCCCTGCTACTGTCCCATAACCACCTCCAGGCAACTTTTTGGCCTCCTGGCAATAGTGTTGCCAGCACCCCCAGCAACAGGGCCACATTCTGAGCACCATGGAGGGTTTCTGAGGGCAGCAGGGGATGTGGTGTACCCACCTCCTGCCATACCAGGTGAGTTTTCTGGTTTATTAGCTATCCTGGATCTGACTTGACCATGGAGTGCTCAGCCAGGTGTCACCTGCTTCTTGCAGCCTTCCCACTCCCTATCCAGCACCCTCCCAGCCTCCTGTGGTCCCTCTGTAGTCCCAGCACGGATTTGTCACCCTCCCTACTTGCATTCTGGCTGTCTGCTTAACCACCACCACCAGCCCTTTGGTGTCCACCAGAACATCCTGTCTGGACCTGTTTTTGACCACCCCCAGCCAGTCTACACCCCCTGCACTCCATTCCTGTTGAAAACAAGCAACCAGGGGGGCTCAAGACTTCACTTTCCAACTGTCTGCCCAACCACCATCAAACCCCCTTTTTCATTCACCAGGATGGCCCTTCCTGCCCCATTTTCAGCCACCACCTGCCAGCCTATACCCCCCCATACCTAGTTCATGCCAAAAACAAGCAACTGGGGGGTCTCAAGACTGCATGTTCCAGCTGTCTGCCTAACCACAGCTAACCCTCTTTTTTCATCCACCAAGACACCCCATCCCATCCCATTTTCCACCATCCCCGGTCTACATTTCACCCATCATCACCTTCTTTTATTCCTGTCCTCTATTGCTCTCATTGTATATACTGTACCACCTTGTAAATTATTTGACATTTACTGGAATTAATTTAATTTAATTAAACACAATAAATTAATAACCACTCAGCAATATGAAGCTAACTAACTAACACCCAGGACACACTACTCTGGGCTGTATTCAACCGCCTATGGCAGGTCTCTGCCCCCCACACCTCATTCACTTAGACAATGAGCTGTTGGGGTCGCAGATCCACAGCACCTCACTTGTGACCAGAAGGTGTATGTTATCACATCATGTCATGTGATCATGTGACTCACCAGCCTCTTGCTGCTGGACAGCAGGAGGGGGAAGCGGTTTCACCCTCCTGCCCTGTTTTCAACCATCCCTGGCTAGTACACATCCCCCACACCTCATTGCCATAAGAAACGAAAGGCCAGGGGTGGAGTCTGGTGCCCTCCCATTTTCACCTTCTGTCCCCCCAGCCCCACCCCACTTGTTAACCATCAGGATGTCCCCTCCCACCCTGTTTTCAACCACCTGGCTAGTACATGCCCCCCACGCCTCATTGCCATAATAAATGAGAGGGTGGGGTGTCTGATGCCATCGGGTTGCTGCCTTCTGCCCCCCCAGCCCCACCCCACTTTTTTGACCACCAGGATGTCCCCTCCTGCCCTGTTTTCGACCACCCCCAGCTAGTACACACCCCCCATGCCTTGTTGCCATAGAAAATGGGAGGGTGGGGCATCTGATGCCCTCACATTTCCACCTTATGCCCTTGTGTTTCCACCCTATGCCCTCACCCCCCCCTACTTTTTTGACCACCAGGGTGTCCCCTCCAGCCCCATTTTGGACCACCCTTGATTGCTCCGAACCATTTCACTGCAATCACTCCTTGAAACACTGACTGAAATGCTGTATCCTCAGGACAGCTTTATTGCTTTTTGTTCCCCATATTTGTATGTACAGACCCGGTAGTCTGTCTTTCATGTCTGTTCACTACTTAAACCTTCATCTTCAAACTCTTCCTCTTTTTCCCTTCCCTTTCCTCATGTTTAGTCTGGTTTCCACCCCCCAGTTCACTTTCCTAGACTTCCTCACTCCCTGGACTGCTACTTGTTGTATAGTAGTAGTTGAATATGAATACACCTCTTTCCTTGTGTTTCCTCTGGTCTGATCTTGGCTCAGTTTGCTTGGTTGTTGCCAGCACACTGATCTAGCAATACATAACAAATCCTTGTTGAGATCCTTCTAAAGTTATAATCAATGATTTAAAACACAAATATTAATACCAAAGTACCGGTGCCAACCTTGGGCTTTGCTCTTGTGCTGATTGTTATGGTATCTTCATAAATTTGAGCATAAAGGTCTTGAACCTTGAAAACCATACAAAAAAAAGGCACAGAAATGTTCCCACTCTTGGGTACACAAAGTACTGGTTATTTGACGGAACATCCCTTGAGGGTGGGATTCAAGTAAATTGGAGGAGTTGATGGCAAGCACAGAGGTGAAAACAGCATATGAGAAATTGGTAGAAGCATTTGCTTGAATGGTGTATCTCATGCTTTGAGCAGAGTCAGAAGAGGCAGAGTTTACGGTGGATGGTTGTCATGGCACCACTTTTTTCCGCTTTCACACCGTATGAACCTCTTCCCCAACCCCTCAGTCCCCAAGTGAGTACAAACCCACTGTCATGGTTCAAACCCCATATCTGGCATATCACCGGCTATCAGCGGGTCACTGCACGACTCGTACACCGGAACACGCAGGTCACACGCAACGCCGCAAGGCTAAGGGCAGAAGAAGCGGAAGTAGTAGATTTATTAACAGTGGAAGACCCCAAGGACACTGAGACCCCAACCCAGAGCCAAGAACTCACCAAGGCAACACCAATGCCTGACGATTGTTACACCAACCCGTGGTGACGCAACGACTGGCGGTTGCCACATATCAAGAAGCCCACCCTCGAGTCATTGACTTATAAAGGTTGTAGGTAGACAATCATATTCCTTTAGCTTAGTCTAGTTCATTCACCCCAGTCATCTACACTCCCCCCTGTATCATTGTTCCCTTGAATTTTACTTTGTTTCCCTTTCTCCCTTCAGTATACTTGTAAATCTTTGTGTCTGTGTTGCTGGAGTCTGTCTAGAGACATCCCGTAACAAAAGACTAAGCTGCCCATTACTCCCCAACCCAGGCAACAACCGGCCCACCTCATCATTGACCAATACCTTGCCCCTTCTCCCACCCCTTCTTTCTCTTCCTCCAATTCTACTCTGACACCTCCTACCTTTTCTGTTCTTCACCCTCTCCAACACCAACTCCTGCTTAATCATCTCTATCTTGAAGTCACCCAATGTCTTCCTCTTCCTCAAGTACCAATCCCTTCGCTGTCCCACCGTCTACAAACCCGAACCAAGACCCTAGCTCTTTCCTTTCTAACATCGAGGCGGCCATTGCCGCAGACCCCGAATATCCGACAAACTTCATGCAGACCATCAATTGACATATCGCGGCCCAGTACAAGGCCAAAAAGAAAGCCGCTGCCGACGCAGCACGACAACAGAGAGCCAACACTGACATGGTGCAGGACAACAATGACACAGGCACCCCTACTCGCACCACGACCTATATTTCTAACAAATCCCATGTTGCCGCACCTCCAAAGTATTCCAGGAAGGTCGAGGAGTTCTCAACCTTCCAGCGACAGTGCCGAACATACATGTCGGCCAACAAGAAGCATTTCCTTACTGACACAGACAAGATTCTCTTTGTCCTCTCCTACCTTGAGGGAGGACTCGCGGGTCAATGGGCCAACAAAATCACCGAGTGTGCTTACATCGCAGACCCCTCCGATGGAGATTTTGGAACCTATGTTGACTTTATGGCTAAATTTAGCTCACTCTTCCAACACCCCGATGAAGAAAAAGACGTCATAACGAAACTCGATGATTTATATCAGGGAAAGAAAACCACGGATGAATTCTGTCTCGAATTTGACGTTCTGGTCCAAAAGGCTGGCTTGGATGAGGTTCACAATTATCGACACCTCGTTCACCTTATCGAGTTCCATATGAACAAGCCACTGATCGATCAGATTTATACACAACCAATATGCCAAAAACCATCGAAGGATGGCACCTTCAAACTATTCTTATGAATCGTAATGGCACCGACGTCGCGAACAAAGGAAAAAACATTCCCCGTTCCATCGCCTCCACATATGGCACAACCACCCCTGCTGCAGTCTCCAATACCGCCAAAGCCACATCCAAAAACGTCCCCATGGACGTTGACACCCGACACACCACCGGTGCAATCCAACGGGTGCTTACGCACCTTACCAATGCTGAACGGACTGACCTCATGAAATGAGGTGTCTGTTTCTGATGCCGACAACAGGGACATATGTCCCGAGATTGTCTGAAGAAAGGAACTCAACAAGTTCCTCACCCTGCCACCCAAATTCGGTCCATGGAGACCATCCCCAATACTTGCCGCGAACCCACTGTCACTGACAATAAAGACATGCTCATCGCAGCATTGATGGACAAAGTGTCGATGTTGGAAAAGAAGCGGGAGGATTTTCAAAGAAGCGACGTGAAACCCAGGAGGCCACGCTCACTAGTCTAACAGCACGGATATGTTTTATTGAAAATTATGATCGAGTATTCTCACAGCTGAAAGACCTCCAAAAAGAACTGAAGATACCTGTTACAGAACCACAGGTCATCAAAGAAATTTCCACAAAACCGAAGTTCCACAAAATGCGCGAAATGATCCCACTTATTACATGAACCAACAAACGACAAGTGACGTATAAACTGAATTAGTGCTGGACATGGGTATACCTGCAGGTTATGGGGCCTGGACTCATACCCGTACCCACCATGGGTACGTATTTGAGGCCACGGGTACGGGTTCCATGCAAGTTTTGTGCAAATCCCATAAAAAACATGCAAAAAACAGGTTTTTAAGGTAGTATTTGATTTCTACCGGATTAGATACTGATCGGATTGTCTTGATGTAAACTGGAGAACTGTTTAAAACGCATTAGAGAGCATCCCTGCATTTTTTAGGGAATTTTAAGAGCTACCGGTCCAATTGTATATGCAAGGAACAGTGAAAAAAAACACCAAAAAACAGGTTTTTGAGGTAGTATTCGATTTCTACCGGATTAAATACTAATCGGATTGTCTTGATGTAAACTGGAGAACTGTTTAGAACACATTGGAGAGCATCCCTGCATTTTTTAGGGAATTTTAAGAGCTTCCAGTCCCATGGTATATGCAAGAAACAGTGAAAAAATACCAAGAAATGAGGTTTTTGGTGTTTTTATCCTCCAAAAAAATACAGGCAGTACCCATGAGGGTACTTCACGGGTACTGCGGGTATCTAGACCCTGGACTTGGACTTTACCCGCACAGTACCCGTACCCTAAACCCTTAAGGGTACCAGGTACCCCTGACCTGCACTAAACTGAATGAAGTCGAACAATGAATACTTGCAATACAAACTGCACAAATCCATAATTGCGTGACATGCCAAGAAAAGATTATGGGTATCGATGTTGACCTATCGTCAAGTGGCCCAAGGCGAGATCCTGGGGCCAGGCCAAAGGCAACAAAAATTGAATCCGAATTCATGGCAGAAGAAACAATCATTGCGCTTCATAATTCTTCGATGCCAGTCACCCTTGAACTTCTCCTTGATTATGATATCTATGATCAGTGGATCATGAAAGTTTCACCAGCAGCCATACTTCACCTGCGGCAAATACCGCTATCTGATGCTATCTCCTGGCTGGAGAAAGAAATGCCACAAAAGGATCCTCATATTAATGCATCAACAGAAACCGAAACTGCTCTCTGACTTTCTCTCATTCTTTACAGCTTTGCCGCAACAACAACAGATACTCATCAATACCCGGTCATATGCATGCTTGATTCCGGTTGTACACTCACCACTATCGATTCAGGATTCATCAAAGCGCATAACCTACCAACAAGGAAATATGAACAACCGTTGTAGAGGTCTGACGACACTCTGAGTACGTATCATCGATATATCATAGATACTCACGAACCCGACTCGTCCCACTTCCTCGTACTCGAAACCGACGTAACCCGACATCACCCGCTGTACCCGACGTATACCGTCTACCGACGGCCGATCTTATACCAACGGCCGATCTTATACTGACATCGATGACTTGTATCGCCCAAAACGATCACACGTGACATCTCGGACTCCCTATACTGACATCGGACTTATACCCCCTGTCCTCATTGGACATAGGTCCTTTACTTTCCATCTTTTTCGTTATATCTTTTCCTCTCCATTCCCGTTCCTTCGTTGCCTCGCAACTCCCATCTTCTCCTTCCCATTTCGTATCTCCTTTGTAGTTACTATCAGCCGAAGTAACCTATACCGAAGTAGCTCACTCTTCATAGACCTATAAAAACGGTGACCGACAACCGTAACAATAACAATCCAGTTCCCCCCTTTTTCTCTCACTCAGAATCGCTCAGAACACCTTAGAACCTCTCGTCGTCGTAACCCGTAGACTTCTCGTTCTTATCTTTACTATTTTATCCTGTTTTATCGTTACCCGCTCGCCGTACCCGACCCAACCCGCCGTACCCATCGTCGTCGGTATCGTCGGCTTCCCTATTTCTCACCCGTTATCGTCGTATTAGACGGCGGCTTCATTTATATTCTCTTACTACCACTTTACTACGACTCACAACACTGATTACCCCGTCACTTTCACGCTGACACCCCTTGGTTAGGATCATTCATTCCGAAGCCACCCCGAACACGCCTTTACATCTGGAGCCCACCGCGAGGGTAATCAAGTGTTAAATTCATTTTATCTTTGGTTTCTGTTATGGCTAACATCTTCGAGACCACCCTCCAAGAATTCTCTCGAATCTAGTTTCTTCGTCCCTGCCTTCAAACATCGACCTACCAACCTCCACCATCGAATATCGACCTACGTATTATCGTTATCCATCATCCGAATTATTGTCAAAACAATATCGTCGTCATATCATCATCCGAATTATCGTCATCCGAATTATCGTCATCTGCATATATCGAATCACCCGACCTACGAATTCTCGAACTATCGTCCTACGAACCATCGTCATCCACACACCGACCAACACACATACATATAACCCCACCCACTCTCGTCCCACACTATGTCTACCATCACCGCTCGTCATGCCGTCACCCGCCCAATGCCTGCTCGTGGACACTCAACCGCTCCCACATTCGACAGAAACCCGCTCACCTTAAACCGCTATTTCGAGGAAATAGAAATCCTTGCCGCTGATGCTGGTCTTAACGACACAGGACACATCAAACACAGTCTTCGATACGCATCCCTTAGTGACTATGAACTTTGGGCCTGTTTACCGTCTGCATCTGCCACCGATTATCTCAGTGGCTGTGGTAAGCCAAGCACCATCCGTACAGTTGATTTCCAAACCATTGTCTGGCCTACACCAGCATGGATGAACTTCGTCATGACAAAATCAACAGAACTCGCACAAAAGGCAACAGGGACGACAGAATGTACAATCGCCAAACTCATTCCTCCACATTACCTGGAATATTGTGATGTCTTTGAGCCATTGTCCTTTGATGAACTACCACCCCATAAACCATGGGATCACACCATCAATATGAAACCAGATGCACCCGACCATCACGACTGTAAATTATATCCTTTGTCCATCCCCGAAAGAAAGAAACTCGACAAATTCCTCAATGATAACCTGAAGACCGGACAGATTTGTACTTCAAAGTCACCCTATGCTTCTCCTTTTTTCTTTGTTGCGAAGAAAGACACAAACAAATTACAGCCCATACAGGATTATCGTTGGCTGAATGCAAATACCATTGATGATAAATATCCCCTTCCACTCATCACAGATATCATCAATCAACTCACCGAAGCAAAGTTTTTCACCAAACTTGATGTTCAATGGGGATTTAACAATGTACGCATCCATGAGGGCAATGAACAAAAAGCTGCCTTCTTGACACCGAAGGGTTTATTCGAACCAACAGTCATGTTCTTCGGATTGAAGAATTCACCACCTACCTTTCAGCGAATGATGAACCATATCTTCTGATACAAAATTCATGAAGGTTGGCTTATGATATACATGGACGATCTACTCATATTCTCGAAAGATCTCGATGAACACAAAGAACAAATGAAATGAGTCTTACAAATCTTCCGTGATAACAATCTCTTCCTAAAAGCAAAGAAATGTACTTTTGATTCTACTCGCGTCGAATATCTTGGCTTGATCGTTGAAGATGGACATGTTCATATGGATCCAGTCAAGACCACGGCTATTGTAGATTGGCCGACACCACAGAATAAAAAGGAATTACAATCGTTCTTGGGTTTCCTTAATTTCTATTGACAATTTGTCAAGGATTATGCACAACATGCCCTCCCGTTGAATTCCCTCACCAGTAACATGAAATGGGATTGGGGACCTGCCCAGCAAATTGCCTTTGACCAACTGAAACACATTATCACCACCAATCCAATTCTCGTCTTACCCAATCAAACTGGCAAATTCATAATTGAATGTGACGCTTCCGATTTTGCAACTGGTGCTGTACTATCGCAGAAACAACCAGATGGCCTATTTTGTCCCGTTGCATTTATGTCAACAATGATGTCCGCCACTGAAAGAAATTACAATGTCTATGACAAAGAATTACTAGCAATCATTCGTTGTTTCAAAGGCTGGCAACAATTCCTTCTTGGTGCCGAACATCAATGAGATGTTTTCACGAATCATCAAAACCTTGCATACTATCGACAACCACAAAACCTCACTTGTCGACAAGCATGATGGGTTGCTTTCCTACAGGATTATAATTTCCATTTATTGCATCGTAAAGGAAGTCAAAACAAAAAAGCTGACCTCCTTTCTCAACGGGTTGATCTCATCCCTAAGGAATCGGACAATCAAAACCTCGTCGGTCTCCCCGAACATCTTTTCGCCACAATCTCAGTTCCTGTCCCTACTATCGCCAACATTATCTCACAACACCATGATACTCCGATTGCCAGTCATCCCGGTCGCGACAAAATGATCAAACTCATCCAACGACAAACAACTTGGCCAACCATACAAGAGGATGTTGCTCGCTATGTTGTAGGTTGCCTCAAATGCCAGATGAATAAGCCAATGCAAGGAAAACAACTTGGACAATTACACCCGCACGAAATTCCACCACACCATTGGCATATGATATCTGTTGACATGATGAGACCATTGCTGGAACCACAAGGGTATGATGCCCTCCTAGTCATTGTCAATAAATGTTCGAAACATCCCACCCTGGTACCAACCAACATAGCCCTAACCTCTGAGGGTTGGGCACGAATTCTCCATGACCATCAATTCAAACACTTTGGGCTTCCTCGTCGCATCATCTCTGATCGTGGACCAGTCTTTGTATCGCAATTCACAAAAGATCTCTATCGACTCATCAGCATCAAAGGTCAACTGACAACTGCTTATCACCCGCAAGCCGATGGTCAAACTGAACACATGAACCAAGAAATCGAAATTTTCCTGTGACATTTTATGAACTATCGACAAGATGATTGGGCTGATTGGATTTCTCTTGCCGAATTTGCCCTTGCCAATCACACTTCCGCAACAGGTTTCTCCCCCTTCTTCACAACACAGGGACAACATCCATGGACCGGTGAATCAACAACACAGGAAATCACAAACGAGTCCATACAACACTATATGGATCGCATGACCAAGGTTCATTCACAGGTTTCGATTGCATTACAAAAAGCACGTGAAGCGATGACAGTTCAATACAACAAACACAAGAAACTGGCATCCTTTGTCGTCGGTGATAAAGTCTGGCTGCAAGGAAAACATTTGACCAGCAATCAACCAATGAAAAAACTTGATCACAAACAATACAGTCCATTCGAAATCACTGAGAAAATTGGTTCTTCCTCTTATCATTTACATCTGCTGCAATTGTGGCATATCTTTCCTGTTTTCAACAAAGCATGGCTTCTTCCCTTTGTCCCTCCGACTTTTTCCACACAAACAACAAAACAGTTACGACCACCACCCAATCTCATTGACAATGAAGAAGAATATGAGATCAAAGAAATCCTTGACTCCCGTATACGTCATAACAAACTATTCTACCTTGTTCACTGGTTAGGCTATCCATGCAATGAAGATTCTTGGATCCCAGAGTCGGAAACAAAGAATTGTCAGGAACTTGTTCACCAATTCCATAAAGATCACCCTCATGCTGCAAAACCTGTTCACCTCCACTCTTCTATCTTTACGATCCCCCCTGGAATGTCTTTACCATCCCGACAATTTTCCTCTGATTCTATTCTCCTTGCTATCTATCCAAAACATGTCGCATCTATTCTCGCTGGTACGAAAATGCATGAGTTCCGTAAATATCCTCTTCCCGACAGCATCCGGTATGCTTATCCTTATGAATCCGCTCCCACCGATGCCATTACCACTGTCGTCGAACTTTCTCCGGTCCCCTTTCTCCTTCGGTTCAGCCTCGCGACCCCTCTCATCAATTTGCTTATTCCATCCTTACCACTTATTCCTTTCCCCACCCCATCTCTTCTTCTGCTTTCGCCAAACTCGATGTTCAGACTCCATACCATTTCACCCATCTCCCCATTTTGTTCACGGACCGGTTTCCACCCATGTGATCCCTGATCGGCCCTGAAGTTTGTTTCTTTTATATGTCGTCTTCTTTTTTTTTCCTTTTGACCCTTGCTTATGCCTTGCGCCCTTGACGATCGTCTTGACGTTGATCACCCCGACTTCACCCCATGCCCTGGCAAAGATGTCCTTTGTCGTTGTGCACTCAAAAACTCCCGCTATCATTGTACCGCTGTTTCCGTCTACGTCTCTGGCAACATGGATGTCATCTGCCCTTCTGATATTTGCGCCTGCTTCCCCTCAACTTTACTTCCTCCTCATGATTGGTGCCTCTTCCCTGCTTCTTTCCTTGCTCCTCGTCCTCATCATCGTCTCTTTGGGACATACCTGATTTATTTCAACGATGACTTCATTTTCCTCCAGGGTGAGGACAGCGATACTTGGGAGGTCTATGACTCCCTCTATGGTTCCCCTAGCCTTTATGGCTTCGACCCTGTCTATGACCTCCCCGACCACAGTCCCATAGCTGGCCCTTTGAATTGGGATGTTTCGCCTTGTGGAGGGGGTAATGTCACGGCACTACTTTTTTCCACTTTCGCGCCATACGAACCTCTTCCTCAACCCCTCCGTCCCCAAGTGAGTATGAACCCACCGTCATGGTTCGAACCCCATATCCGGCATATCACCGGCTATCAGCAGGTCACTGCACGACTCGTACACCAGAACACGCGGGTCGCACGCAACGCTGCAAGGCTAAGGGCAGAAGAAGTGGAAGTAGTGGATGTATCAACAGCAGAAGACCCCAAGGACACTGAGACCCCAACCCAGAGCCAAGAACTCGCCGAGGCAACACCAATGCCTGACAATCGTTACACCAACCCGTGGTTACGCAACGACTGGTGGTTGCCACGTCATATCAAGAAGCCCACCCTTGAGTCATTGACTTATAAAGGTCGTAGGTAGACAATCATATTCCTTTAGCTTAGTCTAGTTCATTCACCCCAGTCATCTATGCTCCCCCCTGTATCATTGTTCCCCTGAATTTTACTTGGTTTCCCTTTCTCCCTTCAGTATACTTGTAAATCTTTGTGTTGTCTGTGTTGCCGGAGTCCGTCTAGAGACGTCCCATAACAATGGTGCTGCACGTGATGGATTGACAAACATTCCTGCTCTTGTAAGAGAATTGCCTTGATGATAACATTATTATTATATCAGTGAGTGATGACTACATCAGTACATGTTTAATGTGAATATATCTCACTTCATCTTGACATCTGGATAGACCTCAGAAATGCAAGTCAGGCCAAAAGCACCCATAGGATTTGGACCATTGTTGGAGGTGATAACAGTACTATTACTTGATTGAATGTGTAAGCGATATGACTCAAAAACTAAAATACACACCGAAGAGGAGGAAGATCCCCATAAGTTTCTGCAATCATGGGATTGAACAAGTCAGGATAAGTGACTTCAGTTCAAAGGTGCTTTTTCAGCAGTTGGGTTCATAAATGCATCACTATTATATAATCAGATGCTGTACAGTATTAGATAAGCAATACATATGCTTCAGGAAAATCCTCGAAGTATACAAGATTCTCTTTTTCTTTCACCTTACTCTTGCCCTTCAACACTGATCTAAAATCCAAGGAATAAGCTGAATATAATTAATTAATTAATTAATAAACACACTGCAATATAAGCTGACATCTCCTTAGATATCGCCAGTTTGAATTTGCTCTTGATGACAGTTCTAGAGAAAAATGAAAAAGTAAATAAAAGAGAGACTAAATGAACTCACACTTGGTATTCTTTCCAGAAGCACGTGTAGTCATCCCATCAGTCTGATCTTGGTTTCTCAAAACCGTCTGTGGCACCCAAAGTTTCCTGTACATGCATTCTAATATAATGCAAATTATAACAATGACATTAGTCCAATGTTAAGTTCAGAGACTTACTGTTGTTTTCTTCCTTTGACATTTGACCTACAAAAGACTATTAGCTCTGCACAAATATATAACAAATAATAGACAAACTTGACAGGCTCCAAATCACTGTTAGCATCCACAACCCTGTGTAATTGTATCAGAAATATACCATACAATTGAACAAACATACTTCTTATGAGTCAACTTCACCATCTTCTTAGCATGTGCTAACGGCTGGTCATCATCCAAAACATTGTCAGTAACTGTATCATCTGGTACAGAAAGACTATTATTGATAATATCTTACTTAGTTCATATCTATAAAGGAATGATGAAGTTGCTTACCCTTCAGATTCTTTGGCCTCAACATCAATTAACCTAGAGTTGGACTGATGCCTGATAAAATGTGATTCATTGTGAGAAATATGGTTTATATCATGCATTGACCTCTATAATATGGACATGTTCGCTTTTCTGGCAATAGAATCAACACTAATAGATAGATTCAATACATTAGCATACAGGCAAATACACTTTGGGTGGTTCATCTTCATCATGTTTATCATCAACCGATAGAACATCTTTGGGCTTGGACTTTGTTGTATTCCTGGATGCTCAAGGCCAGCATTGAGACAAATGCGTTAAGTAATGGACATATGCATACAAAGACTTTTGCCGTTTGCTAATCCTATTTTATGCTGAACAAATACTCTGGAGGACAAATGAGTAGAACTTATGATTGTTTTTCAACAGTCTAACCTTCAGATTCAGACTCTGACATGACTTGTTTCTTGGAATGTGGTAAAGATCAGGAATGTGATCAGGATCAGGAATGTGGTAAAAATCTGGAAGCTTTTGTTGGAGTGGATGTAGTAATCTTAGATGAGACCTCTCTGTATTTGGTAAGTAGACATGAGTAGATAAAGGGTTGTGGAGAAAATAAAATGCATGTACTTACTTGATGACTGTCACGTCATCAGTTCCTGTCATCTGTTTCTGCCCTATTGTAAATGTGAGTTGTGATTTGACATATATAGTTTTGAATGATGTACAGTAAGTCCATATCACTATAAAAACTTTTAGCAAGCAATGACATTCAGAAGGTTTAATGAATACCTGGAAACAGAATCATGTTCCTTGATTTGCTTGACTTGTTTCTGATGAGAAACAGATCTAAGGTTATGTAATTACAACTGATAAGTCAATGTAAAATGATCTATCAGAGAAATGAAAACCCACTTGGAAGCTTGCTTTGTAGCAGCACAACAGGACATGGAAGCCATGAAGAGATCAAAGTAAAACAAGTTCACATGCACCAGAAACATAATTGTGTTGTTCCAGAATATTCCTACAAAACCCTCATGAATTATACAGAATATATGCATATAAATGATGCTATTTTATCTCCCTGAAGTGTATATTAGATGAGACAGCCAGAGACCACCAATCAAAAAACATAACTATGAAGACATACTTATATTGACATTGACATAATCTGCATATACAGTCAGGACACAAGAAGGTGGATGTTGTTGACAACAAGTCTGAACACCTAATCACATGAATTCAACAAGAATCCAACATTTTTTGGTCAAAGCAATTTATTTTCAATGGATACATGAATGCATCTGTAGAAAGCTAAGATAATATATCTAATTACTGTACAATGATAGACTAGAGTTGGGGGTTCTGGCTCAGGTCAGCAATGGGGGTGATGGGGCACCTCATTCGCACTTGAAACGAGGTGCGGGGTCAAAACAGGGGCTGTTGATGAAAATGGAGCAGGGAGGGAGTTGGTGTGTGCACAAAGTCCAGGGTTGGGGGTTGGGGTCCAGGAGGTGGCAACAGGGATGACAGAGCAGCCACAGCACCTTGTTTGCACTTGAAATGAGGTGCAGGGGGTCTAAATGTGGGGGCCCTTGTCAGGGAGGGGCCAAAAAGTCCAGGGTTGGGGGTTGAGATGGCGACAGGAATGATGGAGCATCCATTGATACACATCATACAATCCTATGCTCCAAATATATGAATCAGACCTTGATACACTGCTTTCCTATCTGGACATGGAATCATTAATATTGTCATTCTCAACCATAGCACGATACCTCCGCAATCAGCACATGTACAAGACACCTGCGCAGCCTGCGACCCGACCTCAAGATGATGAAACACCAAGATTAACATATTCTGTGCATTCGGACATCGAGTCTGATACAAGAAATGGAATTCACTTGGTCTCTTCTCTTCCCTCTTGCTATTTTCATGTGATTTTACCTTTTATTTGAAATCCTTTGCTGTCAACGCCATCCTGAAGCCGTTTCACCTCTTTTCATGTGACATTTTACTATTTTCTATTTCACTTACTTACCCTTTAGCTCTTACCTCTATACAGTATAAAATCTGTCCTGTAGTAGGAAAATAAGAAGAACCCAGTTCTTCTTTCTCCACCAATTGCACTTTAGTTTTAAAACAATCATTCTCACTCAGTCTGCATTTTTCCTCGTTCCGCGTCCACTGCTATTACAGAATAAATCTTAGGGTGGCCTTGCTGTCTCACTGCATCAACCCCATGTATCGCATTGTCATCGACATTTAGCTAAGTCCCACATCATTTCGTTTTGTTGCATTTCAATCTCTTGTAACTCTGCGCACTTTCACGTCTGTTTGTTGTGCCGCTGTGATGCATAGTTCGGGTCTAGCTCTGAAAAGGGATACTAGATAGAGGTCAGCATAGTAGTGACAAAGGGCGTCATCAGTAATGCCTAGTCAAAGAGGATAGAAATCCGAGGATAAATAGAAAGAAAGAGATAGTTTCCGGTGAAGTCCGGGGTTATCCAACATAATCCGATGTCGGGTTTCAACTCGGTGAACGTAATGGTGAGTAGATGAGGCGGGAATGACAGGAAACGATATAAGAGGATACGGATTTGTGATTGTGGAAGTGGGAAGTACAAGTCTAAGGGAAACTACGAAGGATCGATTCTAGGGTTCTGGGTATCTACTTATTACGAGTATGTGGGAGTCCTCTTTATACTACTGCGGGATTGGTCGGGTTGTGTATTGGGCTTGGTGGGCAGGGGGTTCCGAGGGCAGAGGGTTCCGACGTATATTGGTGCCATTGTGATCAGTAAGAGAGGGGCTCAGGATTTGGGTCCGGGTTTGAGTGCGGACTTGTCCGGAATTGACGTGTGATTGCTGTTGGTTTAGGATGGAGTGATGGACGGGTTCATGGACGAGTAGTAAAGTGTGTCTTTTGGTGGGATTCCGTGGCCGCAGAGGTTGTACCCTCTACACCGCGTATTTCATCGCACTTTATCATGTAAGTATTGGGAGTGACCCAAGTCCTGTTCACACCTTTGCAAAGTTTTTATCTTTGATTACCTCTTGATACAGGGTCATAGACGTAAAATCCACATCAACGTACTTTACCTCTCCATTGACCATATCCCAATACCTCACAATCTTACAATGTAGAGGTCTGACGATGCTCTGAGTACGTATCATCAATATATCTTGGATACTCACGAACCCGACATGTCCCACTTCCTCATACTCCAAACTGACGTAATCTGACATAACCCGCTGTACCTGACGTATACCGTCTACCAACGGCTGATCTTATACCGACACCACTGACTCATCTCAACCCAAAATGGTCACATGTGACACTTTGGAGTCCTATACCGACATCGGATTCATCAAACCGTACACCCCTGTCCTCTTTGGACATAGGTCTTTATTTTACATCTTTTTCGTTATATCTTTTCCTCTCCATTCCTCGTTCCTTCGTTGCCTCGCAACTCCCATCTTCTCCCTCCCATTTTGTACCTCCTTTGTAGTCTACTATCGGCCGAAGTAACCTATACCAAAGTAGCACACCCTTGACCTTCTATAAAACAGTGACTGAAAACTGTATTAAAATAACAGTCCAGTTCCCCCTCTCTATCTCTATCTGAATCATTCAGAAAGTCTTAGAACCTCTCATTGTCACAGCCTGTAGACTTCCCATCTTCATTTTCACCATTTTACTTTGATTTTCATTACCCGCTTGTCGTACCCAACCCCAACCCACCATACCCATCGTTGTCAGTATCATCAGCTTCCTTATTTCTCACCCATTATTGTCGTACTAGATGGCAGCTTTATTCATTTTCTCTCACTACCACTTTTACTATGACTCTCGACACTGATTACCATTTTGTCACTTTTACTCTGACACCGCCTTCTGGTTAGGATATATATTCCGAAGCCACCCCAAACATGCATTTACATCTGGAGCCCACCACAAGGCTAATTCAGTGTCACCATTTCTTCATCTACTAACAATTCTACCTCTGACCAATGTCTTCGAACCCTATCTCGAAGAACTCTCATACAACAAAAATTCACATTAGCTACCCTCAACATATTGCACAGCAACGACCTCTTTCAAATTGTCCCCAATCATCTCACTCGTCACAACAATCTCCAGCTGCTCACACCCCTGAATCTTTCATCCAACAGTCTCAACTCAGACGAACCACCAATTATCACCATATCTAACAACTCTTCCAAACTTCGCTCACCTCTGTCATTGCCCTCATCCCTAGAACCATCTTTGCTACAGCCATCGTCCCTGTCATTGTTCCCATTGTCAAATTTGTCTACATTATCATCATTGTCAGTGTCTCATTCGTCAACTTCGTACCCGACACCCGAACAACTGTTAAATGATAACCTGTCACCCGAACCATCAACCTCCGCACATCTCGAACCCCACACAATCGTCAAACCTGTCTACCAACTCTCTTACAATGTCTGGTGCCTCTGGATCTGCACCTGCCCCTCATGCCACTACCCGCTCAATGCCCACTCATGGTCATTTGACCGCTCCAATGTTTGATGGTAATCTGCTAAACCTACACCACTTCTTTGAAGACGTAGAAATTCTTGTTGCTGATGCTGGCCTTGACGATGCTGGTCGTATCAAGCACAGTCTGTGATATGCCTCCCTCAGCAATTACGAGCTCTGGGCCTGCCTACCATCTGCCACCAGCACCATCTACGCCAATTTCAAAAGAGCAATACTTGTGTTATATCCTGGCACTGAAGATGACCACCACTACACAGTGGCAGATCTCGACCGACTCATCCAAACTCAGGCCAGCTATGGTGTCCGCACTCATGCAGAATTAGGCAAGTACTACCATGAATTCATCCGTATTTGTGGCTTCTTGGTAGAGAAAGGTCAGCTCTCCACCCATGCAAGAAACATTGCCTAAGAGAATGGCTTCCATGCTGAACTCAAACGGGATATCAAAATCCATCTCCAATACCAGAAACCCAATCATTTTCATAGCGATCCCTATGAATTCCAAACCTTCCATGACTGCACCCACTTCCTCCTAGCCAGAACCGCCACAGAACCATCTACTGCTTCCTGCCTCCCATCCTCCACCAACGCCACAACGTGCTTCGTGTCACACCTGCACCCACCACCCGTTACTCGCCCATGACTATCAGTGTCCATGACCCTGTCATCACAAATGTGGAGCATGTTGAAGCATCTCCGACCTATTCCGGCTAGTATCTCAACAATTTTCTGTCCTCACTCAAGCTCTCACCGACCGTAATAACGTACCCGCCACTTGCCCTGCCACTGACAGATTTGAGCTGCAACCTGCCCCACACAACCATGCCAACTTCGGCTGTCTCTTCTGCGACAGCAACCTCCATTGTCTTCAAGAGTGTCCCATCTGTGAGCAGTACATCCGAGATGGTACCTGCTGCAGGAATGACCAGGGTCACATTGTCTTGCCAAACAGTATGTACCTCCCCAGTACATTGTCAGAAAACTATGAAGGAACGTTTCGATCTCTGGCATGCATAGAACCCAAACAATCATGCAGCCCCTCCTTGTGCACCTGCTGAACCCTTCCAATGCGACGCCCTGCCCCATGTTGCCACCAACTTTGTATCAGTAGCCGACACTGAACCCGACACTCCCATAACCAACTATGCTGATATCTTTCAATCCACTGCCACCGACAACAATGAAGACGAAGAAAGGTTGAAGGTTTTGGAAGCCGAGGTACAGAAACTTCGCAAGTGGGTAAGGTTTGATGGTGTAGAGATTCCCTCTAAAGGAATGGGAAATGCTAGGGAAGTATATCCAAACAACCCGACCGCTAACACATCCACTGCCGCTAGCCGACCATTGATACCCACTGCTGACAAAACTCCCACAAAACCCGCCTTTGAAGACCCGGTTACCCTCGTCCCACCCACAAAAACCTGACCATTGAACCCAACTGCTTTTGTCCCCTGTACTTCACAGACCACTCCCCTTCCCAACCTCAATACCGCTATCAGGCTCCCATCGAAGACCCCTCCATCGGCAAGTCTGTCATTGATCATGCTCTCAACTCCCAAGTCTGTGTGTCACAACGGGAACTCCTTGCAATGTCATCCAACGCCCGCCGCCTCCTGAAGGACCTCACCACCTCGAAGAAAGTCACCGCTGAGACCAATGCCATTGAAGTTTACCATTTTCACACACCAGAGACTCCAACCCACTCCTGCCCTCAATGCCAAGACAACATACCTCTTGTCATCGGCCATGATGCCACTCCTCTCCATGCGGTCTACCCCCTCATCAACAGCTGCTACGTCTTCCAATGTGTCCTTGATGGCAGCTCCATGATAATCAGTATGCTGCGCGACATTTGGGAAAAGCTGGGCTACGGGCTTCAGAACATGAAGATGCACATGCAATCGGCAAACAAAAGCAACAATGACACCCTGGGCCGCATCGCCAACCTCAAGTTCTCCTTTGGCAACATCAATTTATATTTTCAGGTCCAAGTAGTTGACAACACCCCCTATAAAATACTGATTGGCCGACCCTTCTTCATTCTCACTGAGGCGCTCACCAAGGACTATCAGAACGGCAACCAACAAGTCACGATCACTGATCCCAACACTGGCACTGTCATCACATTACCGACCATTGAGCACAACCCAAAGAACCGTTGCGAACGATCCGACACCGGTAAACCGGATTTTTAGAAGACGAGGAAACGGAGATACCTCTTGGGATGGACGCACCGGGAGATGAGAAGCCGTCACTCGAGAGCGACCACACGTATACCACGGACTATTCTTCTGTTTTACCGTTTCCTTTAGACGAGGACTTATGTTTTTCTCTCGAATTAGATTTTTCAGCCGATCAGCCTCAGACTACCACCCAGTATATTTCACTATTGACCGATGTACAGGACCAGATACGTACTACCCACTCTCTACCTTCTTCTTGTTCTGTTTCTTCTTCTTCATCTTCTTCTTCCGCTTCTTCACCTCTGCATAATTGTACCAGTGGTACTACTACTAAAAACTCTGTTTATACCTCGTATCCCACCCCCCCCTACACGGGACCTAAAAGGCATAGTCACCAAAAAAAAGTACAAGAAAGTTGCTAACCGCATCTGACCTGTCGCCGCCACCACACTTCCTGACCAATACTGCATCATTCACGAGATCACTGGTGACCTGCTTGCCAACATGCCGACATTGCCGACTCACCCACCTGACTTTACACCTGGTACCCGCTACACTCAAGAACAACACAACACCATGCCAGTGAACCCTGATGGTTTTCTTTGGCCTGAAGAAGAGAAGTTTGGCCACCATCTCATCAAAACACAGGAGAATGCTTTTGCCTGGAACGAATCCGAAAAGGGACAATTCAATACCGACTATTTTCCACCCATCCACATCCCAACAGTACCACACGACCCTTGGATCCACAGGAACATCCCGATACCGCCTGGCATTCTGAGCGAGGTCATAGGCATCATCAAGGACAAAATTAGTGCTGGCACCTACGAACCATCGAATTCCTCTTACCAATCCTGCTGGTTTTGTGTCCTCAAGAAGGACAGGACATCCCTATGAATTGTTCACGATCTCCAACCTCTCAATGCCGTCACTATCTGCAATCCCGCCATACCACCCATGAAAGAACACCTCACAGAAGCTTTCAGAGGCCATTCATGCTACGCCACCTTCGACCTTTTTGTTTCATTTGATCAGCACCTTGTCCATCCCTCCTCTCACAACTACATGACCTTCCAATCCCCACTTGGCACTCTCCGCCTCACCCACATTGCTATGGGCTACACCAACTCCCTGCAGATCCTTCATGGTGACTCTACATATATTCTTCACAACAAAATCCCCCACCTAGCCATACCCTACATTGACGACATACCCGTCAAGGGCCTGCCTACCTGATACGAGTTACCCGACGGCTCATATGAAATAGTGCTGCCAAAGTTCAGTTCAGTCCAGTTCAGACTCTTTTTTTGTGAACCCTGAACTGAACTTGGAGTTCAGTTCAGCTGAGTTTCTGAACTGAACTGCAAAATTCAGTTCAGTTCAGTTCAGCCTAGGCTATGAACCCTGAACTCTTACTATATGAGGCAATTGGTTCAGAAAAGACATGAATTTGACTGAACTGAACTCTTTAAGTGGTTCAGTTCAGCCAAGAGGCCTGAACTGAACTGAACTTGGGGTTCAGTTCAGGGTTCCCACCGAGTTCGGATCAGTTCAGAACTGAACTTTGGCAGCACTAATATGAAACCATACCCACCAACCCAGGAATTCGACGATTCGTGTGGGAACACTTCCAAGGCATCAACTGCATCATGCAATGCTTCCACTATGTTGGCGGCACCTTCAACAGCAAGAAACTCAAACTTTGCCACCCCTCTGTCATCATAATCGGCCATCAGTGTACATACGAAGGACAAGTAGCCAACGAATCTAAAGTCCAGAAAATCTGCGATTGGCCCCTACCCACGAATCTCACAGAAGTCCGCGCCTTCCTTGGTATCTGTGGTGTTCTACAAATATTCATCAAAGACTTTTTCCTTCACTCCCATCCACTCATTCACCTTACCCACAAAGGCACACCATTTGAAATTGGCAAAGCAGAAGAAGCCGCCGTCAATTACCTGAAAAATGCCATCATCACATCTTCTGCTCTCTGCGCCACCGACTACACTCAAGAATGGGAAGTAATTCTAGCTGTTGACTCTGCTATCTTAGGTGTTGGCTTTGTTCTCATGCAGATCCATGGTGACGGCAAACATTGATGCACAGGTGGGGGTAGTAAGAAGGGAATCTAACTATATAACTGCTAAGAAAGGTGTGAGGAAGTTTCAAAAAGCCTACTCTAGGATAGAAGAGGAAAGAGAAGAAATAGAAAGGTGTGAGACACTCAATATAAATGCTGCGATAAAAATTGAAGTGGTGCGATAAAAATCAAAGAGGTGCGATAAAAACAAGAAAGTCGCAGTGAAATGGAAGGACAGTGAGAGAAGGTAATATAAAGCGAAGGGACTGGGTCTAGGACTAAGGATAGGCTCTGAGATGAAGGGGGAATGATGGTGTATCTGGATTCTATGGGGGTTCTCTGTGGATCTTCTTCTAGTGGCTCATACAGGCAGGTATATAAGCTGTAAGGACAAAGGAAGAGGGATGAAAGGAGTATACTATATGGGGATATAAGAGAGAGGGGTGTATGTATCATAAAGGAAGAGTATAGGGGACAATGCATAAGAAAGTATAACAAAGGAAACAAAGGAAATACTTCGAAATGCGATAACTAAAGAACTCCGAAGTTGCAGATGATCGCAATAGTCGCAACTTGATTGCAAGGTTGAAGAGTGTCAGATTGATGTGAATCACATAGAATTGTAAGATATATCAAATCAGACGCCAGGATCGTATGGTGCATATCAACGTTACCCCAACCACTTTGGGTCCATCTCTTGGAACGAATGCAAATCTCGATACTCCCAGCCCAAACTCGAACTTTATGGTCTGTTCAGAGCCCTTCGCACCTACCATATCCTTATCATCAGTGTTCATAATCTCACTGTCAAGGTTGACGCTAAATATATCAAGGGAATGCTTAACAACCCTGATATTTAACCCAACACTACCATCAACCACTGGATTGCCGGTATTCTTTTATTTGATTTCAAACTTGTCCATGTACCTGCCACCACTCATGGGGCTCCTGACGGCCTCTCCTGATGACCCCGCACAATCGAGGATCCTGAAGAAATAGACGACATTGACAACTGGCTCGACTACTCATACACCTTTTTCATGGACGTCGTCAACTATCAACTTGTATCCGCTGATCCCAAGCCAACCCAAACATGCAACTGATGCTGTGATGCCGACGAACAGCTTTAAGAAATTCCCACCATACTTGTCTATGCTAACCAGGAAACTGTTGTAGAGGGTACAACTTCTGTGGCCATGGAATCCCACCAAAACATGCATTTTACCACTTGTTCACAAACCCGTCCATCACTCCGTCCTAATCCAGTGCACTCTTTCCTAAACCGACAGCAATCACACATCAATTCCAGGCAAGTCTGCACTCAAACCCAGAACCAAATCCTGAACCCCTCTCTGTCTGATCGTAAAGGCACCCATAATATACATCAGAACCCTCTGCCCATGGAACCCTCTGCCCACCAAGCCCAATCCACAACCCGACCACTGCCGCAGTAGTATAAAGAGGACTCCTGCATACTCATAATAAGTAGATATCCAGAACCCCAGAATCAGTCTCTAGTAGTTTCCCTTAGACTTGTACTCCCCATATCCACAATCACAAATCCGTAACCTCTTTTATGGTTTCCTGTCATTCCTGCCTCATCTCCTCACCATTACGTTCACTGAGTTGAAACCCAACGTCGGATTACATCAGATAACTCCAGATTTCACCAGAAACTATCTCTTTATTTCTATTTATCTTTGGATTTCTATCCTCATTGACTAGGCATTACCGATGACGCCTTTTGTCACTACTATGCTGACCTCTATCTAGTATCCCCTTTCGGAGCTAGACCTGAACCACGCATCACAACTGGAGCCCACCGCGAGGCGTCAGTCAGTATCAAAACCACCTAGTCCGCCAATCGCATCCCACCTCCAGTCCAGTGTCATCCACAACCTATGAGAAGAAATATCTCTTTCAGTTCACGACCCAACCATCAAAGAGGCACCTTCCCATCTAACCATGCAGACTAATCTACCTTTAGTTTCTGATTCCAGCTCACTGCTTTCTGCACCACCCAACAGCCGCAACAGCACTCTTACCAATCTCATCGATCTCCCGACCATCGACATTTCATCCAACAAATCATCTGAATTAAGCTCACCACTGCCCACTCCGACATCCTTATCCGATTACCCGACCAATATATCCGACAATCCGACACCCACATTAGAATCCAAATCACACTCTGTTCCAATAACAGACATATGGTCATCGTCACTCAAATCGTCAGAGTCCATTGCAGTAAACAGCGATTCATCCCAAGTAGTCTCAGAAGTAGTCTTAACATCCATTCAATTACCGCCTTCATCCTTCACAGCCGCACAGCTTGTTCAACAAGCTTTTTGTTATATCCGTCTTTCATCATACCGTCAACCATTACCACTCCACCGCCACCTGTTACCGCACCACTCCCACACATTACCACCATCACCCAACTTACTAAGATGACTGCCTCATGCCAAATGCCCACTCGTGGCCATTCCACAGCTCCCACCTTCGATGGCAACGCCCTCAACCTCAACCGGTTCTTCGACGAGGTCAACCTTCTGGCTGAGGAAGCCAAAGTTGATGACAAAGGTAAAATAAAGCACAGTCTCCGGTACACCAGCATTAGCAACTACGAGCTCTGGACCCAACTCCCATCTGCTGCCCACTCCGACTTCTCCGCCTTTCACAAGGAAGTCCTTGAACTCTACCCCGGAGCCGAGGACGACCGACGGTGCACCATCTTGGACTTAACCTGCTTAACCTCGACTCAGGCCAACTACGGAATCCGATCGCGCGCGGAATTGGGAGAGTATTACAGGGAGTTCTTCCAGATTGTGGACTTCCTCAAAGAGAAACACCGCCTATCAGCACGTGAGTTAAACGTCGCATACAAGGCCGGGTTTGACCCCGAACTCCAAACACAGGTTAAAACCCGCATGCAATACAGCGAGCCCAACCATTTCCATGATGACCCCTATGACTTCAAGGTCTTCCACAAATGCGCTCACTTCCTCCTTGCTGGAACTGCTGCTGAACCATTCGCCACCACCACACCCCATCTAGCCACCCCTATTAGGTCTACTCCGGAGCCTGTCACCATCAAAACTGAGTCCGGCAACCCTGCCATCCTCGAATTACTCAAGGTCATAACACAATCAATGTCGGCCCTTGCGCAAACTGTCAGCCAACAACAGAATCAACACGCTCCTCCACCACCCGTTTGCACCTATGCTCCTGGTCCTTACAATCCTGGTAACCCGTCTGGTAATCCGTCTGTCCCTATGACTTGCCATTTCTGTGACGACCCTGCCCACCGTATCAGGGACTGTCAGCAGGTCTCACAATATGAGAAGGACGGCAAATGCATCCGAGATCAGTATAACCACATCATCCTGCCCAACAGCTACAACATTCCCCGACACATCATAGGCCGCACCCTTCGGAAATGCTTTGACATCTGGCACGCACAAAATCCCAGCAATCGCACCAACACCAACCAACCCCAACATGAAACTCCGCCACACATTAAATCCAACCTCATCGAAGTAGTTGACATACCCGACGAAGAGGCTGACGACTCCCATGTCACCCTCCAATCATTGGTAGCCAGCCTCAGCCTCGAAGAGGAAGAGAAAATCCAGTCTTTTGAGGCAGAGATCAACAGAATCCAGAATAAGAAGGTCCGCTTCGATGGGGTTGAGATACCTCAGCGTCCCTCTTACAAAGACAAGGGGAAGGGACCTGCTACCGCTAATCCAAACACGCCAGGACCATCTAATCCGAAACCCGCTCCTAAACCATCCACTCCGCCAAAACCGACACAGCCTAACCCGTTCACCACCTCTCTACCCCGTACTCTTCCTACAACCTTCCCGCTTCTGCAGACGGCCCCACAATACCAGTACCAGGCACCCATTGAGGATCCCAACATCGCGAAAGAAGTAGCCAAACGAGTTCTCAACACCACACTTGCCATGACCACCCACGACATACTTGCAATATCCCCAGACGTACGAACACACCAGAGATTCCCTCACACCGAAGAAGATCACCACGGTGTAGAGGTCTGACGACACTCTGAGTATGTACCATCGATATATCACAGATACTCACGAACCCGACTCGTCCCACTTCCTCGTACTTGAAACCGACGTAACCCGACATCACCCGCTGTACCCGACGGCTGATCTTATACCAACACCGATGACTTATATCGCCCAAAACGATCACATGTGACACCTCGGACTCCCATACCGACATCGGACTTATACCCCCTGTCCTCTTTGGACTTAGGTGCTTTATTTTCCATCTTTTTCGTTATATCTTTTCCTCTCCATTCCTGTTCCTTTGTTGCCTCGCAACTCCCATCTTCTCCTTCCTGTTTCGTACCTCCTTTGTATTTACTATTGGCCGAAGTAACCTATACCGAAGTAGCTTACTCTTCGTAGTCCTATAAAACGGTGACCGACAACCATAACAAAATAACAATCCAGTTCCCCCCTCTTTATCTCACTCAGAATCCTTCAGAACCTCTTAGAACCTCTTGTCGTCGTAGGCCGTAGACTTCCCACTCTTATACTTATTATTTTATCTTGTTTTATCGTTACCCGCTCGCCGTACCCAACCCAACCTGCCGTACCCGTCGTCGTCGGTATCATCGGCTTCCCTATTTTCTCACCCATTATCGTCGTATTAGCGGCTTTATTCATATTCTCTTACTACCTATTTTACTACGACTCACGACACTGATTCAATACATACAGCTGTTTTAATTAACTAAACCAACAGCAATACTGTAAAGGCACAGTGCAATTTCACCAGCAATTGCTGGGCCTTGCAAGTGCTGTAGGTAGTTAAACTGAGCTGTGTAGTAAAAGATACTGGTTTTACTAAGCCTGGTACTGGTGTGAAGGTTAGTTTTACTATGACCAGCAATTACTGATGGGTAGTTTTACTATCCCTTGCATTTGCTGGAAGCTTAGTTTCACCATACATTGCACTTGCTGTGCAAATGGTTTTACTGTGATCAGCACTTGCTGTGCACTAGTTTTACCATTATTGTGCCCAATGCTGGCAGCACACTAGTGTTCCTAATATAATATAGAATGGAATTATTATATAATAATTCCAGCTCAAATAATTCCACCTCAATTATATTAGGCAAAGCAGTTGCAGCAAGTGCTGGGCATGGTAATGGTAAAACCGGTGCACAGCAAGTGCTTATCACAGTAAAACCATTTGCACAGCAAGTGCAATGTATGGTGAAACTAAGCTTCCAGCAAATGCAAGGGATAGTAAAACTACCCATCAGTAATTGCTGGTCATAGTAAAACTAACCTTCACACCAGTACCAGGCTTAGTAAAACCAGTATCTTTTACTACACAGCTCAGTTTAACTACCTACAGCACTTGCAAGGCCCAGCAATTGCTGGTGAAAGTGCACTGTGCTTTTACAGTATTGCTGTGGTTTAGTTAACTAAAATAACAGCAACAACTGACTGATTACCCTGTCACTTTCACGCTGACACCCCCTTGGTTAGGATCATTCATTCCAAAGCCACCCCGAACACGCCTTTACATCGTCGATGGCCGACTAGGCGAAAGCCGGGGCTTCTTTGTGACGACGACCTTAGGGACAATCTTGCACTTTGTTGGTCTGGTCGGACTTCTTGCGCGTTTCTTCCCCTTGGGATCAACCTTGCGTCCCGTGCTTGCTGCAGCCGTTTTCGTCGACAGCGTACACTTTTTCTTCATCCCCTTACACCAATCGCACATGTATCCCTCGACTCCTCGGCAGGCAATACCTGCGGTCTCACAAGAGTCGCACTGGAAAATCCAAAACGGCCACATTAGCTGCGCCAGTTAATCCGAAAAGTCTTAGAAGGCAAAGACATTTGCTTACCCAAATCTCATGCTCGACCACCTCCCCTTTGTCCCTCGACTTTCCCTTTGGCACCTTGAACTCCTCGGTACCCACTCGGAAACCCTTGGGTACGTCCTCATCCTTGTCAGAATCCATTGCTGAATTTGTTCTCGTCTGCCGGTACTCCGCACCCCCTGGGCCCCATCCACCCATCTCTACGCCCTTAGCCGGAGACGGCAACCTGCTGCCTAATCCATCAAAGGCCGGCCCCGAGTACAGCCCCTTCATACGAGCCTCCTCCTGTTCCCTTGCCTTCTGGACTCGCACCTCCTCCTCATTATCTTCCAAGCCTGCTGCTCTTCCCTCAGCCTCTGGACTCCTCTTCTTCCCTTGCCTTCCGGACTCGCTCTTCCTCTTCCCTCCTTACAGACTCCTCCTGCTGTCTCCTCACTTCCTTCGCCCGCTGTCTCTCCTCCTCCTCGAGCCTCTTCTGTGCTACCTGTTCCACCTCTCACTGCTTGAACTCCGCCCTATTCGCCAACCACTTCTCCACCTCAACGATTTGCTCCATGGCCATCCCAAGGATTGGTGGCTGCACAACAGGATCGATCCCGGCCTCCCTCAACTCAGTCAGGACCACCTGTAAGTTCCTCTAAAAAGAAATGTGGCGCCACTAGGTTAGAAAGCCGACATAATGCGAACGTGATAACTTACCACGGCTCGTCGGTATTGGATAAGCCACAATGCGGTATCGTCCTCGTAGCCATCCCGGATCAAGTCCACGGTCGCCAGGCCGAGTCTCCGGAGGTCAGTCACGGCCACAGTGAGCTCCTCTTGCATGTCGGCACAGAGTGTGTCTTGGAAAGCGAAGAAGTCATTAGACAAGGATGAGGGAGAAGACATGATAGAACAGTGTTGAGAGTAAAGTGGAAAGAAGAATGACGTTGCTAGGCGCCACGGTGGAGTCATTAAAATTTTTCGTATTTGCCTCTGTTTAGCCACACACATGACTTTGGTTCGAGTTTTTCAACAAGTCCAGCCCAGCACCAGCCATACGACTTCCGGATTCGCACGAATTCCCTCCTGCTTATGCACGACTTTCACGTGGGTCAATGAGACGATTCAAACCCAACGGTCGACCAGGGATGGTCTCTATTAGAACTCCCAGGGAGATGTAGAGGGTACAACCTCTGTGGCCACGGAATCCCACCAAAAGACACACTTTACTACTTGTCCACGAACCCATCCATCACTCCATCCTAATCCAGCGCACTCTATCCTAAACCGACAGCAATCACATGTCAATTCCAGGCAAGTCTGCACTCAAACCCAGACCCGAATCCCAAGCCCCTCTCTTACCGATCATAAAGGCACCTGTAATATACATCAGAACCCTCTGCCCTCGGAACCCTCTGCCCACCAAGCCCGATACACAACCTGACCACCCCCACAGTACTATAAAGAGGACTCCTGCATACTCGTAATAAGTATATATCCAGAACCCTAGAATCGATCCCTCGTAGTTTCCCTTAGACTTGTACTTCCCATATCCACAATCACAAATCCGTAACCTCTTATATCGTTTCCCGTCGTTCCTGCCTCATCTCCTCACCGTTATGTTCACTGAGTTGAAACCCGACGTTGGATTACGTTGGATAACTCCGGACTTCACCGGAAACTATCTCTTTATTTCTATTTATCTTCGGATTTCTATCCCCTTTGACTAGACATTACTGACGACGCCCTTGTCACTATTATGCTGACCTCTATCTAGTATCCCCTTTCGGAGCTAGACCTGAACTATGCATCACACCAGACATGTGTCAATTGACACACACTGTGTCAGTGCGAGGTGGGATGGGTGCGGGCCCGGTGCAGCATAGTTGGTGGGTGGTGGGCACAAAGCTGGGGTGATTGCGTCGTTGGACCCCTGGGCTGGTGGATGTTGTAGTAGGTGTCCCTCACTCATCACGTGACTGCCTTCCCACGGTTGTAGTCAGTAGGCAGTCCCAATCTTAGCCTTCCTGCAAGACTCTCCCAGCCAGGTCTCCCAGCAGTCCCCAACCCTCTCCAATGTGGTGATGAGAGCGGCTTCGAACCTTGCCAGCAAATTTGGGTGACTTCCCAGCTTTTCCATCTTCTCCTGGCCCTTTCAGCACTTTTTTGAGCCCCAGAACATTTCAGTGCATTGAATACCGAGAACCGAGTCCTTTATTGTCCAAGAATCGTGAACTTTCAGAATTTCGAGCACCGAGAACCAAGTACCGAGAACTTTCAGAACCCGAGCACCAAGAACCGAGAACCAAGAACCTTTCACATTTTATTCCACCATGACGAACAAAAAGAAAAAGACTACAAAAACATCTCCAGCTTCTGCAGATCAGCAAGAATCTGCGCCCATTACTTCAAGTTCCCAGCTCAAAGATGGCGACGTTGTGCGCATCAAGGACCTTGAAAAGTTGATCTTTTCTTGTTTTGAACAGGGCCGAGCACAAGGAGTCCAGGAAGGACTCGCACTAGGCATCGCAGAGGAATCCGCTCCTTGGGAATCGACGCGATGATACGCTATAGGAGACTGTAAAGGGGGAGATCCCTAAACAAACTACCTATTGGGTGAATGCGAGGAGGCGAAGATGTCTACTACACGTAAAAATGGTATAGAGAGAGATGGAAACTATTATAAAGTTTCCGAACGATGCGAACATACGTGCGACAGTTGCGATCAACTGTGTGACTTTCGTGAACACGGTCGCGACGAAGATATCGATATCGGGTGGCGAAGATAGACAAACTCAAGACTATAACTTGAGTTTGAAACTAAAGAAGAGCTTTATAGCTCGGAGACTAAGATCGAAGGGGATGGAAGTCGTGGATTTCTCTGTCTCTCTAGCTACAATACATGAGCTTTTTATACTACGACAATCGGAAAGTCGGAACGAAATATCGGAAAATCGGGAAGACTAGAAATAAAGGATCGAATAGGAGTGAACGTAAGAAAGGATTCTAAGATAAAGAAATATCGATAGGAGTCAGTAAGAGTGCGAAGAAAGGGATCAAGTGATGAAATTAGTACAAAGACATAAGAAAGGAAGAGATAGGGGAACGATGTACTGCGTGATATAACAGGATATATGATAGAGAAGCGAGGCGAAAAGTGAAACGAAAGGAGATGACATGGTGTCCGACGGGAACGGTATCGGTCCGATGTAGAATAGCTTTGTTTTGCGGGTGCGACAAGTTCGGAAGCGATCGATAGTGGTCGAGAGATGTCGCAAGAGATCGCAGACATTCGTTAGATCGTGAAGTATCGGGATATGGTCGATGTGGAGGTATAGTACGTCCGATTCGCGTATTCGGAGTATAGGATCGTATGATGCGTATCAGCGAACAGCACCGCTAACGCGGGCATCAGCATCAACACAGACAGACATAGCAATCCAGCTGCAACCCCCCGCCGGCACCTACATTTCTGCACAAGAAACACTCACCGCGTCCACTGCAACACAAATGGCGCCCAGCAATACGTCCGTGTCGACCCAGACAACACCACCAGCCACCATTTCCATGGCAACCCAGCAACAGCTGCCCACCAGCACCTCTGCATCAAGCCAAACGACCCCCTGCACGTCTGTGTCCGTGCAGACAGACGAGCCCCCACCAGACCCAAACATATCGAAAACTATGATGGCCGCACCAGAGCGTGCCACGTCGTCGTCAAGTACCCAATCGGCCCCATCCACACGCGAAAACGCCTCCCCGCAAGGCCCAACACGCCCACCATCACCAGAAACAACCGCGCACGTCCCAACACGCACCCCCTCGCCCAGCACTGAACGCAAGACGCACCACGCGTCAACGCCCACTCAAACACCTCCATTCTCGCGTGAATATGCGTCCCACCATGCCCCAACTCGTCCATCTTCACCAACAATGATGGCCATTGCACCAGACCGCGCCATGTCACCAGAACCAGCCCCAACCAGTCCCCACTCACCTAAATCAGCCACGTGAGCGTTAACGCCGCCACCCTCCCGAGAACCACCACCCCCGCCGAGGAACATGTCTGTCCACACGTCAAACTGCAAGCCCACCACCCCAGCATCGAATTCCGGCCGATTCACACCTGCACAAGCCCAAAATCCCGTGCCCGTGCCACAAAATGTGCCCAGATGCGCCCCAGACCCCGTTTTTCTCCCAGGTCTATATCCACACGCGCCCACGTCAGCCCGGAACCACGATGCAGCCATCCAGATGCCGCAACTGCGAACACCAGGGCCAAGCAGCGTCGAAATGCGAGCTGACGCGTTGTAAAGGCTTGTTCGGGGTGGCTTCGGAATGAAAGATCCTAACCAAGGGGTGTCAGCGTGAAAGTGACAGGGTAATTAGTGTCGTGAGTCGCAGTAAAATGGTGTAAGAGAATATAAGTGAAGCCGCCGTCTAATACGACGATAACGGGTGAGAAAATAGGGAAGCCGACGATACCGACGACGTCGGGTACGGCGGGTTGGGTCGGGTACGGCGAGCGGGTAACGATAAAACAAAATGAAATAGTAAGAATAAGGACGGGGAGTCTACGGGTTACGACGACGAGAGGCTCTAAAGAGTTCTGAATGATTCTGAGCGAGACAAAGAGGGGGGAACTGGATTGTTATTTTAATACGGTTGTCGGTCACCGTTTTATAGAAGTCTGTCTAGAGTGCTACTTCGGTATAAGTTACTTCGGCCGATAGTAACTACAAAGGAGGTATGAAATAGGAAGGAGAAGATGGGAGTTGCGAGGCAACAAAGGAACGGGAATGGAGAGGAAAAAGATATAACGAAAAAGATGAAAATAAAGGACCTATGTCCAATGAGGACAGGGGGTATAAGTCCGATGTCGGTATGGGAGTCCGAGGTGTCACGTGTGATCGTTTTGGGCGATATGAATCATCGGTGTCGGTATAAGATCGGCCGTTGGTAGACGGTATACGTCGGGTACAGCGGGTGATGTCGGGTTACGTCGGTTTCGAGGATGAGGAAGTGGGGCGTGTCGGGTTCGTGAGTATCTGTGATATATCGATGATACGTACTCAGAGCGTCGTCAGACCTCTACATCTCCAGGGAACTTCTAATAGAGACCATCCGTGGTCGACACTAGGGGGACTTGGGACTCTAGACGCGAAAGCGGCTGATCACGTGAGCCACCAAACAACGACATCGTGGGAACGTCACATAAAAAAAACGCGCCACAATTTTTCACCGTCTTTTCTTCATCGGTACCACCACTACCATCTTCCAACCACCTAACTTCTTACCACATACACCTACTCCATTCATCTATTATCATGAGCTACGCCGCCTATGACGCTTTCGTTGCCGCACTCGACGCGGATCAACGCCAAGATTACGAGGAGGCCGTCGAGGCTGTGGTGGAGTTCCACCGAGACGCGATGGTGACGACGGGCGAGGGGCAAGAAGTGGCGGTAAAGAAGTGGCTTGTCGGCCGTAAAAAGGCGCTGGTAAGTCTTACTAGTCATATTTCCTCCAATCTTCTAATGATCCAATCGTCCTAGCGTGTGTATAACGGGCTCATCGCAGAGCTCCAAATGTCAGGGATCGAAACCGTGGACCCGCCGCTCTGGGACGGCCGACAGCGATACGCAGAGGAGATGGAGGATTGGTTGTGCAGCATGGCAGAGTTGGCGCGAGTGGAGGAGGAGGAGGCTAGACGGGCGGAGGCGGAGAAGAAACAGCAGGAGGAGGAGGAAAGACGACGGCGAGAGGAGGCGGCAAGGCGATGACGAGAGGAAGAGGAAAGGCAACGGGAGGCGGAGGTGGAAAGACGACGGTTGGAGGAGCTGAACAGGAGGGAAGCCGTGGCGATGCAGGAGCGGGATGAGATAGCGACCGAACTCGAGAGGGCGCTGGCGCAGAAGCGACGGGATGAGGAGGAGACGAGGCGAGAGCAAGTGGCGGAGGCAGCACGAAAGGCATTGGAGGATAGGCTGTGGGACGAGGAGAGCCGAAGGACGGATGGCGCGGCAGCCGAATACCGGCGTAAGGCCCAAGATCGACAGAGGCGGCTAGAGGAGGCCGACATGGCGGCCGTGGCGGGTGGACTCAGAGGGTCGAGCGCGGGGACGGCGCGTGGCGGGAACGCAGACGTGCCAATGGCACCAAGAGCGTTAAGTGTAGAGACAGCGCGTGGGGGAATTGTGGGGGAAGCGGCCGATAGAGCGGGTGGGGGAAGAGCGTCAAGCGTAGGAACGGCCGCCGGCGGGTACGAACACGTGACGTTCGAGCGAGTCGGGGGTGAGTCAGAGGAGAGCGAGGCGGAGGTCGAGGAGGTGGCGGGCTTCACGGTGAGTATAGTTAATTGTCTTTCCATCGTCATCTCTGAATAACAAGTCAGCTAACTCGACCTTTTTCTCTACAGCAGTGTGCCGGTTGCGTGAAGGCAGGCGAGACGTGTCGAGGGACCGCCGGGTATGTGTGTGAGCGGTGCCGTCGGCTGAAAAAGGGGTGCACGAACGCAACGCACCGAACGGGTGGCGGTAAGAGGAAGCCGGCGGGTGAGAAGGGGAAGGCAAAGGCAGGTGGAGCGGCACGGAAGCCGCTGGAGTTCAAGACGACGCCGGCCCGTCCAAAAGGGGCGAAGGCGTCGACAAGCAAGAGGCGGGTGGAGGATACGTCGGATACGGGATCAGAGGCCGTCGTAGTTGTGCGGCCGACAAAACGACGCAAGGCGGCACGAGGGACGGGTCGATTCGAGGAGTTGGAGCGGGGTATGGAGAACGCGTCAGAGCGGCTGGGCGAGTTGACGGAGGAACTTGGGGTGGCGGGGGCGGAGATCAACGCGAGGTTGATAGAGTTCGGGCAGCGGTTCCAGCGGGTCCGGCTCGAGCAAGAGCGGATTATGGGCTTGCTGGAGTTGCTGAAGCGGGAGTACGAAGGGGTGGAGTAAAAGTATATAGAGTTTGGTGTTTCTATTATCTGTATAATGTACCGGACTTGTAAATAATTTCAATATAATGTTCATAATTCGGATTGGAATGTTTGAGAAAATTAAGGAAATACCGCGGCAGTGTATCAGCTGGTTCTGCCCAGCCAGGGAAAGCCGATCGGCTCCCGTATGCATGGGACTTGTTGGCATCATAAGACTGCGTCGGCAAAGAAGATAGAACGAGGTAAACAAGATATGTAAAAGAAGTAAACGGTGAAACATAAAGCTAAAGGTCACTCAATCATGGTCGGGTTCAACACTTGGTGACGACGGGTCGGTTTGATGGTCGGGTTCGTCGGTGTCGGTATCATCGGTATCGTCGGGTTGGGGGTATTGTAGGAAGTCATCGAGCGGTATCGATATTTTTGAGCGGGCGCGGTACGGTATGACACGAAAGGCGGCAAAGCGAGATCTTGAGACTGCGCCATCGAGTTCGGCTAGAATGTAGGATCCTCCTTCAGTTTTTCTGACGACGATCATTGGTCCAAAATATCGAGGCTTGGCTTTGCGGTCGAGGGACATCTCGATGCGGGAATTGCGGATGAGGACGAGGTTGCCGGGTTCAAAGTCGAAGGTCTTGATCGTGTTGGCGTATTTCTGTTCAAATTGGCGGGCGGATGCAAATCGAGATTTGGTGAGGCGGGCTTTAACACGGTCTAGGTCGGCTTCTCGTTTACGAAGTTGTCGGGCTCGAAGTACTATGAGGTCGGTGGTGGACATCGTGTCTTGTGTTGGGACCATGTAAGTGGCTTCTGCGAGGTCGAAAGGGAAGAGCGGTTCCACTCCATGTGCGATGTAGTACGACGAATATCCGAGGTTTTTGTGTGTTGTGACCCGTTCGGCCCAGAATATCGAATGTGTTACCGTGTGCCATTGCTTTTCGTCTCCCTCACAACTTTTCATGATGGCCTCCCGGACATCAAGATGGCGGCGTTCGACGGGACCGTTGGCTTGTGAGTTGTATGGTGATATGCGGATGTGACGGATACCGTAGCGGGTTGCAAGATAGTCGAGCGCTTCCACAAAGGGCTTGCCGTTGTCGGTAACGATTTCTTCAAGTGCGCCCCATCGGCAAAGGATTTCTTCAAACAGAAACGCGCCAATGGTCACGCCGGTTTCACGTCGCAGCATGCGGAATTCGGGGTACGAGGATAGGGAGCAGCGGGCTTGGACAATATAGCGGAAGCCACCCGCTCGAGGCATGAACATGGTATCAACGTAGGCTTTGCGGAAGAGAGAGGCGGGTGTGGCGACGGTTGGGGGAATATGGTGATAGCGCATCTGGCGAACTTGGCACTGGTGGCAAGATTGGACGTACCACTTGACATCTTGGTCGAGGTGGGGCCACCAAAAGCGGTCGAGGAGGCGGGCGCGAACAGAGAATATGCCTTTGTGGCCTAGTGAGTCGTGGGCGTCCTTGAGTAATTGGAGGCGACGGTCGGGCGGTATGACGAGTTTGTGTTTGCCGTGCCGGTCTTTGCGCCAAAGCTTGTTGTCGATGACAAAGAACTCGAATGTATACCGCAAAAATAGGCGGTAATCGTCGTCGGAGAGATCAGTGGGTCGGATGAAGAGGCGAAGAAATCTTTCGACAAGCAAGAGGCGGCCGTCGGCCGCTTTGGCTTTCTCAGAGCGCGGTATGTCGGTAACGGTTTCCTGGTTAGCGTAGACAAGGATGGTGGGAATTTCTTGAAGCCGCTCGTCGGCATCGCGGCATCGGTTGCATGTTTGGGTCGGCTTGGGATCAGCGGATACGAGTCGGTAGTTGACGACTTCCATGAAGAAGCCGTATGAGTGGTCGAGCCAGTCGTCAATGTCGTCTACTTCTTCGGGGTCCTCGATGGCGCGGGGTCGTCGGGAGAGGCCGTCAGGAGCCCCGTGAGCGGTGGCGGGTACGTGGACGAGCTTGAAATCAAATAAAAGGATACCGGCAATCCAACGGTTGATCGTGGCATTGGGTTGAATGTCGGGGTTGTTAAGCATTCCCTTGATATATTTAGCGTCGACCTCGACGGTGAGATTACGAACACCAATGATAAAAATACGGTACGCGCGAAGGGCTCTGAACAAGCCATAAAGTTCGAGTTTGGACTGGGAGTATCGGGATTCTCGTTCGTTCCAAGAGATGGACCCAAAGCGGTTAGGGTAACGTTTGCCGTCGCCGCGAATTTGCATGAGAACGAAGCCGACACCTAAGATAGAAGAGTCAACGGCTAGAATTACTTCCCATTCTTGAGTGTAGTCGATGGCGCGGAGAGCAGAGGATGTAATGATGGCGTTTTTCAGATAATCGACGGCGGCTTCTTCTTCTTCGCCAATATCGAATGGTGTGCCTTTGCGGGTTAGGCGAACGAGTGGACGGGAGTGAAGGGAGAAGTCTTTAATGAATATTCGTAGGACGCCGCAGATGCCGAGGAAGGCGCGGACTTCTGTGAGATTCGTGGGTAGGGGCCAATCGCGGATCTTCTGGACTTTGGATTCGTCGGCTACTCGTCCTTCGTATGTACACCGATGGCCGACTATGATGACAGAGGGGCGGCAAAGTTCGAGTTTCTTGCCGTTGAAGGTGCCGCCAACGTAGCGGAAGCGTTGCATGACGCGGTTGACGCCTTGGAAGTGTTCCCACACGAACCGTCGAATACCTGGATTGGCGGGTATGGTTTCGTATGAGCCGTCGGGTAGCTCGTATCGGGTAGGCGGGCCCTTGACGGGTATGTCGTCGATGTAGGGTATGGCTAGGTGGGGGATTTCGTCGCGAAGAATATATGTAGAGTCGCCGTGAAGGATCTGTGGGGAGTTGGTGTAGCCCATAGCGATGCGGGTGAGGCGGAGAGTGCCAAGCGGGGATTGGAAGGTCATGTAGTCGCGAGAAGAGGGATGGACAAGGCGTTGGTCAAAAGAAACGAAAAGGTCGAAGGTAGCGTAGCACGAATGGCCTCCAAAAGCTTCTGCAAGGTGTTCTGTCATCGGTGGTACGGCGGGATCGCGGATAGTGACGGCATTGAGAGGTTGGAGATCGTGGACAATTCGTAGGGATTTCCCGTCCTTTTTGAGGACACAAAACCAGCGGGATCGGTAAGAGGAATTTGACGGTTCGTAGGTGCCGGCGCTAATCTTGTCCTTGATGATGCCTATGACTTCGCTCAAAATGCCAGGCGGGATAGGGATGTTCCTGTGGATCCACGGGTCGTGCGGTACTGTCGGTATGTGGATGGGTGGAAAATAGTCGGTATTGAATTGTCCCTTTTCAGATTCGTTCCAGGCGAAGGCGTCTTCCTGTGTTTTGATGAGATGGTGGCCAAGCTTCTCTTCTTCTGGCCAGAGAAAACCGTCGGGGTTCATCGGCATGGCGTCGTGTCGTTCTTGAGTGTAGCGGGTACCGGGTGTAAAGTCGGGCGGGTGCGTCGGCAATGTCGGCATGTCGGCAAGCGGGTCACCAGTGATCTCGCGAACGATGCGGTATTGGTCGGGAAGTGTGGTGGCGACAGGCCGGACGCGGTTAGCGACTTTCTTGTACTTTTTCTTGGTGACGACGCCTTTTAGGTCCCTAGTAGGGGGGGTGGTATACGAGGTATAAACAGCGTGTTTAGTAGTAGTACTGCTGCTACAATCATGCAGAGGCGAAGAAGCGGAAGAAGAAGATGAAGAAGAAGAAACAGAACAAGAAGGAGGTAGAGAGTGGGTATTACGTATCTGATCCTGTACATCGGTCAATAGTGAAATATACTGGGCGGTAGTCTGAGGCTGATCGGCTGAAAAATCTAATTCGAGAGAAAAACATAAGTCCTCATCTAAAGGAAACGGCAAAACAGAAGAATAGTCCGTGGTATACGTGTGGTCGCTCTCGAGTGACGGCTTCTCATCTCCCGGTGCGTCCATCCCGAGAGGTATCTCCGTTTCCTCGTCTTCTAAAAATCCGGTTTACCGGTATCGGATCGTTCGCGGCGGTTCTTCGGGTTGTGCTCAATGGTTGGTAATGTGACGACGGCGCCAGTGTTGGGATCGGTGATCGTGACTTGTTGGTCGCCGTTCTGATAGTCCTTGGTGAGCGCCTCGGCGAGAGTGAAGAAGGGTCGGCCGATCAGGATTTCGTAGGGGGCGTCGTCAACTACCTGGACTTGTAAGTACAAATCGACGTCGCCAAAGGAGAATCTGAGGTTGGCGATCCGGCCCAGGGTGTCGTTATCGCTTTTGTTTGCTGATTGCATGCGCATCTTCATGTTCTGAAGCCCGCAGCCAAGCTTTTCCCAAATGTCGCGGCGCATACTGATGATCATGGAGCCGCCGTCGAGGACGCATTCGAAGACGTATCGGCCGTTGATGAGGGGATAGACCGCGCGGAGAGGGGTGGCATCACGGCCGATGACGAGAGGTATGTTGTCTTGGCATTGTGGGCAGGAGCGGGTTGGAGTCTCTGGTGTGTGAAAATGGTAGACTTCGACGGCGTTGGTCTCAGCGGTGACTTTCTTCGAGGTGGTGAGGTCCTTCAGGAGGCGGCGGGCATCGGATGACATTGCAAGGAGTTCCCGTTGCGAGACACAGACTTGGGAGTCGAGGGCGCGGTCAATGACAGATTTGGCGATGGAGGGGTCTTCGATGGGAGCCTGATAGCGATATTGTGGCTGGGATGGGGGAGCGGTCTGTGAAGTACGGGGGACAAAGGCGGTCGGGTTCGATGGTCGGGTTTTTGAGGGTGGGACAAGTGTAACCGGGTCTTCAGAGGCGGGTTTCGTGGGGGTTTTGTCGGCGGCAGGTGTCAATGGTCGGCTAGCGGCAGCAGATGTGTTAGCGGTTGGGTTGGTCGGGTATACTTCCCTAGCCTTTCCCTTTCCTTTAGAGGGAATCTCTACACCATCAAACCTTACCCGTTTGCGAAGTTTCTGTACCTCGGCTTCCAAAACTTTCAACCTTTCTTCGGCTTCGTCGTCGTCGGTGGCAGTGGATTGAAAGATATCCGCGTAGTCGGTTATGGGAGTGTCGGGTTCAGCGTCGGCAACTGATACAAAGTTGGTGGCGACGTGAGGCGGGGTGTCGCGTTGGAATGGTTCCGCAGGTGCACGAGGAGCGGCGGCACGATTGTTTGGGTTCTGGGCGTGCCAGAGATCGAAACGTTCCTTCATAGATTTTCCGACAATGTACTTGGGGAGGTACATGCCGTTCGGTAAGACGATACGACCCTGGTCGTTCCTGCGGCAGGTACCGTCGCGGATGTACTGCTCGCAGATGGGACACTCTCGAATACGATGTAGGTTGCTGTCGCAGAAGAGACAGCCGAAGTTGGCATGGTTGTGTGGGGCGGGTTGTGGCTCGAATCTGTCGTTGGCAGGGCGAGTGGCGGGTACGTTATTACGGTCGGTGAGAGCTTGAGTGAGGACTGAAAGCTGTTGAGATACCAGCCGGAATAGGTCGGAGACGCTTGGTTCAACATGCTCCACCTTTGTGACGACAGGGTCATGGACACCGATAGTCATGGGCGAGTAACGGGTGGCGGGTGCAGGCGGTGACGCGAAGCGGGTTGCAGCGTTAGTGGAGGATGGGAGCCGGGAAGCGGTAGACGGTTCAGCGGCTGTTCCGGCTAGGAGGAAGTGGGCGCAGTCGTGGAAGGTTTGGAATTCGTAGGGATCGCTATGGAAATGATCGGGTTTCTGGTATTGGAGGCGGGTTTTGATATCCCGTTTGAGTTCGGCATGGAAGCCGTTCTCGTAGGCGATGTTTCTTTCACGAGAGGATAGCCGACCTTTCTCTACCAAGAAGCCGCAAATACGGATGAATTCACGATAGTACTCGCCTAATTCTGCGCGAGTACGGACACCATAGGTGGCCTGAGTTTGGATGAGTCTGTCGAGATCCGTTACTGTGTAGCGGTGGTCGTCTTCTGTGCCAGGGTATAACACAAGTACTGCTCTTTTGAAGGCGGCGTAGATGGTGCCGGTGGCAGACGGTAGGCGGGCCCAGAGCTCGTAATCGCTGAGGGAGGCGTATCGCAAACTGTGCTTGATACGACCAGCATCGTCGAGGCCGGCATCAGCGGCAAGAATCTCTACTTCTTCAAAGAAGCGGTGTAGGTTAAGCGGGTTACCATCAAACGTTGGAGCGGTCGAGTGACCACGAGCGGGCATTGAACGGGTAGCGACATGTGGGACTGGTATAGATCCAGAGGCGCCTGACATTGTAAGAGAGTTGGTGGATGGGTTTGACGATTGTGTGAGGTTCGAGTGTGCGGAGGTCGATGGTTCGGGTGACGGGTGATCGGTTGACGGGTGTTCGGGTGTCGGGTACGAAGACGATAGGTCGAGTGACGGCTGATCGGATGGCGGATATTCGGGTGTCGGGTACGAAGTTGACGATAGAGACGCTGACGATGACGATAACGTAGACGAATTTGATGATAGGAACGACGACGAAGACGGCGGCTGTAGCGAAGATGGTTCTAGAGATGAGGGCGATGACAGAGGTGAGCTAAGTTCGGAAGAGTTGTTAGATATAGTGATAATCGGTGTTACGTCCGAGTTGAGACTGTCGGATGAAAGATTCAGAGGTGTGAGCGGCTGGAGATTGTTGTGACGGGCGAGATGATCGGGGACGATTTGAAAGAGGTCGTCGTTGTGCGATACGTCGAGGGCGGCTAATGTAAATTCTTGTTGTATGAGAGTTCTTCGAGATGGGTTTCGAAGACGTCGGTCAGAGGTAGAATTGTTAGTAGATGAAGAAATGGTGACACTGAATTACCCTCGCGGTGGGCTCCAGATGTAAAGGCTTGTTCGGGGTGGCTTCGGAATGAAAGATCCTAACCAAGGGGTGTCAGCGTGAAAGTGACAGGGTAATTAGTGTCGTGAGTCGCAGTAAAATGGTGTAAGAGAATATAAGTGAAGCCGCCGTCTAATACGACGATAACGGGTGAGAAAATAGGGAAGCCGACGATACCGACGACGTCGGGTACGGCGGGTTGGGTCGGGTACGGCGAGCGGGTAACGATAAAACAAAATGAAATAGTAAGAATAAGGACGGGGAGTCTACGGGTTACGACGACGAGAGGCTCTAAAGAGTTCTGAATGATTCTGAGCGAGACAAAGAGGGGGGAACTGGATTGTTATTTTAATACGGTTGTCGGTCACCGTTTTATAGAAGTCTGTCTAGAGTGCTACTTCGGTATAAGTTACTTCGGCCGATAGTAACTACAAAGGAGGTATGAAATAGGAAGGAGAAGATGGGAGTTGCGAGGCAACAAAGGAACGGGAATGGAGAGGAAAAAGATATAACGAAAAAGATGAAAATAAAGGACCTATGTCCAATGAGGACAGGGGGTATAAGTCCGATGTCGGTATGGGAGTCCGAGGTGTCACGTGTGATCGTTTTGGGCGATATGAATCATCGGTGTCGGTATAAGATCGGCCGTTGGTAGACGGTATACGTCGGGTACAGCGGGTGATGTCGGGTTACGTCGGTTTCGAGGATGAGGAAGTGGGGCGTGTCGGGTTCGTGAGTATCTGTGATATATCGATGATACGTACTCAGAGCGTCGTCAGACCTCTACAGCGTACCCAAAGTTCGAGGAGGATGAGAGGAACAGGAGAACAGGGGATGGTGCGAGGAACAAGGAGACGAATACCACGAGGACAGAGGAGGCGAGCGAGGCACGACGGAATGGCAGGACAGCCTGGCAGAAGGCCGCAAACGGCCCCAATCATATGTCCAGCCCCACGCCCACATCTGTCCCCACCCGATTCAACTGGGCCGAAGAAGCCGCAGCCATACCCATCCATCCCACTCACCGAATGTGACCCCCACGCAATCTTTTGGCCATACATTCCAAAGCTAGCAGAAGACCCTTTTTCACCCTGCAACGCCGTGCTCGACGACACAACTACCCACACCCTCGATATTTCTTTACTGCTCCCACTGGTCCCATCATCACTTGAAGTCATCCACGTGGTATTGGTCCTGCTCGACCGATTGTCACCCAGCCCATCATGCCTACCACCCTGAAACCACCCAGCCCAATACTCCTTGATTGGGATCGTGACCCCTGCCTTCGTGATTTGAGTCAAGTGCTCATGGCTTTGGGTTGGATGAGACTTAGGTAGTTTTGCTGAGCTCTCTTTCTGGAGTGATTTTTCTTTTGTTTCTTTTGTTTCCTGTTTCCCTCTTGTCTTTGTTTTTCTTCTTTTCTTTCCTGCTGATAGCGACGAGGGCGTCGCTACAGAGAGAGGGGGCACTTGTAGTAGGTGTCCCTCACTCATCACGTGACTGCCTTCCCACAGTTGTAGTCAGTAGGCAGTCCCAATGTGGTAGTCAGTCCCAATCTTAGCCTTCCTGCAAGACTCTCCCAGCCAGGTCCCCAGCAGCCCCCAACCCTCTCCAACGTGTGGGCCAGTGGATGCGTGGGCTGGTGGACGCATGGGCTAGTGGATGTGTGGGCTGGTGGAATTGCCAGTGAGAAACTCACCTGGTGACCAGGGAGTGGGTGCACTACACCCCCGGTCTTTCTTCGCTTGGTGTGGATGTGAGGTGAATGGGGGTGGATGTCTTTGGGCGCTCTGGCCCATTGCCGACCGGTATGCAGGGGCCTGGGATAAGTCTTGAGCCCCGTTGTCCTGCTTGGTGCCTGTTACCTCATGAACAACATCAACGCGTCAGTTCATGCGTCAGGGTGTGTTTGCGAGGTATGGTGGGGCCTGGGATGAGTCTTGAGCCTCGTTGTCCTTCTTGGTGCCTGTTACATCGTGAACAACAACGATGTGTCAGTTGACGTGTGCATGTCAATGGAAGTAGAATCTGAATATGTACCTGGGTCAGTAGGTGCTCCTGGCCATCCTCTCCATTGCCATCGTCGTGGTCTTCATCACCGTGGTCTTCTATCATCTTGTTGTCATGCCACGTTGGATTGTTGCGGTTGTGGTTGAACCCAATGCGTCATTCATGTGACTGAATGTCACGGGTACACGGGTTACCTGTCACAGGTACAGGTAATCGCACAGGTACAAATTGCTGTACCCGTACCTGCACCTGTGGCTGTACCCGCGGCAAAACCCGCAGGTTTACCTGTACCCATGCAATACACTAGGTGGAATAACTGGATGCCTTTGTGCACTAGGCAAGCTCACAACGGAAGGCTGATCCTGCATAGGAAAATACCAGGATTGTGGTGGAGGTCGTGAGTGTGAACATGTACAAGAGTCAATGCAGGAACAATGCAGTTCACTCATTGAGAGGTCAACAGATAATCCAAGAGTGTTTGAGGGAATAGTCGGACGAGTCTTTCGAATACTGTACCAATTCGGTCAGTTCGCCTGTCACGCATCACACCCAGGCCTGGCCCAGCAAAATGTCACGCTGGTAACGCGTCACCCTAAGGGATCGGCGAATTGATCAAATGATTACTATATTACGTAATTACGTATGTTATTCGACATCAGATCCCTCGTTGTCCCAGTGCCGTGCGAATGAAGAGAGGCTGTACAACTTGTTCGCCGTTCGTTTCCGCTTCCCTCTCCCTACTTCCCCTCCCTCCTCCTCTCCCTCCTCTACCGTATTGACCTCCATGGGTTCTGGCATCTCATCGAGCCTCTCTGCATCTGTTGTGGTGGTCAAGCCGCTGTTGTGATGAGAAGCAAGTCGTTTGGGTGGTACGACGTTTTGGTGAGTCACAGCAATGACATCTCATAGGCGTACATCGCTGTCATCCACATCCTCTTCGTCATTGGGTGCCTCGATAATATCCTCGGTTACAATTCCGCTCGTTGTTGGCCGTTGATGGCGTGCATTCACTTGCGTCAACTCGGCCCAGAAAGGGTCGTTCTCCATCCGTAACTCCCTTAGCTTTTCTTGCATCTCAAACGATCTTAGGCATTCGTGGCTTATACAGAGTTTCGTCACCAAAGCAATCATCATTCTAAATCAAGGTAAGTAGGGTCTTTCATTGGCAACGAAAATCTGACCTGATGGCAATGGTGGGCACAGACATGTAACAAGACCCTTAGCCTTTCCAGGGTAACCGCATTAGGATCAACCAAAGGGTATTGTGCCGGCAGGAAAAAGTGTCCTAACGCATTCCATACAAAAAAACCGCACGAAATCGTATCTTTTTGGTATGTGATTGGCAGTTTGCGGTAGGAAAACGTAATTGATGTGTATGTGAATGTAAACCCTTCGAGAAGCTGTTTAACCTTTGGGTCCAGTTCCCAGCCTAGAGAGTCGCTGTGCCAGATGACGTGGGAAATGAAATCCAGGATGATTGCGACCCAGTGAGTGTTATAAGAATTGACTATTGTCCCGAGGTATCTCAGCTCCCCACTCGCTAACTCCTCACCCAGATGCTTTACCCAGCCCCAATTGTACTTCTTCGTTTCCAAATACATATTGGATAGAGTCTGAATAAAGTAAGCTGACATGATCTTTACACGATCCCCGTCATACTCGTATTCGAGTAGGTCTTGTTGAAGAAGGTCAAGCATCTGATTTTCTTGGATAGTGCTGAGCCACAACGTCGATGCGTACTTGTGCAGGTGGGTCATGTCCTCCCTTTCACTAAAACCCTTCATGAAACCTGACCATGGTAGCCGTGATAGGGCATGGTGTACCTTGTCAACAGCTTCTGCAAGCCCGGTGGAACTCTGGTGGAGTTTTAGGAGATACTGGTGTGTGGTCATCCATGTTTGGTGTGTCTCGAGAATGTAATTTTGGGCCATCCAGTAGGTGAGTGTCCAAATTGGATAGATGGTGGGGCCAACCTGAGGGCATGCCAACAAACACGTTTTGTGATCAACCTCAGACTTTAAGACGTCTAATAGGTCATTGACAATTGTGGGATTGGGTGCCGGTAAGGAGAGGAAGGTTTGGATGTCGAAAATGGTAGCAGTGGGGGGCTGGATTGTAACATATGAGTGTTGTGTCGGTGTATTGCCTGCAATGCATGTGTCGGGGGATTTAAGATTAAACAGTGATATAATAGATAGACGAGGATCTAGCAGATAGGTTTGAATGATGTTGGCTGGAATTTCCATTGCGATCATCTCAGAAAATTTCACCAGAGTCACGCGTCACTACTACATCTGGTGAATTGGTCAATTCACCGACAGTGTCACGTGTCACATGGCCCGGTGAATTGACCAAATTGGTACAGTATTGATATTGATGGGAGCTAAGACCAACATCGGAAGCGACTAACATTGTGTTCAGGGGGGTGTTATCTCTTGTTCAACCAAGGAACAGGGCATGTTAGAGGGTATAGACAAGAATACAGTGAAGCATTGTTGTAAGATCCAAGAGCGAGCAGCAAATGCTCAAAGGTGAACATTTTTAGTATTTTTTATTGTTCTTACTGCACATATTAGCTTACTGGATGTATTCGGTACACTATGCGTTTGCTATGGGCCCAGCCAAACACCCCGTTCACCCGCCATCTCGCAACGATTATTCCAACATGAAGGAGGTCTATTAGGGACATACACCTCCTCAGCTTGCAAGCTGGACCAGTGTGAAACTTGCGGTCCGAGTTTGCATTGAGTTTATGTTTTTTTCAAGCCGGTGGCAAGTCAGACGGTCCGGTCTGAACTCTAACTTGCGGCAACACTAGTCCCGATTTCGTGTGACGTGTGACAAGAATCTCCGAAGCGGTGCGTCATGTCCTCTGAAGACATTGCGCAGGAGATTCGGATTAGTTTTCCAGGCACTGAGGAGATCATAGTTCAGTACTTGTCAAGCTATCTGGTTGACGACGCTGGCGAAGATGAAGATGTGCTACAGGTCGCGCGGAGCATCCTGGAATCTCTCGAAGGAGACAGGGCGGGCGTTCTGGAGCCGCTCATGCTGAGACTGGGCCACCTCTTGGAGGACCAATTGCACGCGAGGTTGAAGGCCAGGTCGGCACCAAAGCTTTTAAGGCTGGAGAGGGTCATGGATATGAGTCGAGATGCCATGTCCCACACTATTGCCTTGTCGGAAGGTGTCGATCTGGAGTCCATCAACAAGGGAAAGTGCGTCAATCACTCAGATGTGTATAGCAGCTAATATATCATTCTGCCAAGGACTTCACGAGTGGATGTCAAAAAGCTTGAAAAGCAGGAAGCAAAACTGAAGGTCAATCAGTCTTGCAACTCCACTCGATTGGTTATTTAGTGTATTTGTCATTAGGCCAAAATCGAGAAACGTTCACGCAGGGAGCTTCTGTATGAAGGTTCCAGGCTTTTGGACCAACACAAGAAACAGGTAGGATCTTTGTTTCCCTTCAGATCATTCACTAAACCTATCTCGAAGCAATCATACGAGGAGATATTCATGAAGGTACATTCATTATTTGCCCGAAGAACGAAAAGGTTGAAAATACTATTCAGATCAATTCCTTAGAAGCAAGCAGTGCCGCCAAATTCAAGAGCAAGGACATCCACTTACCTTCCATTGATGTCAATTTCGGATCGAACCGCGTTCTGTATGTCTGGAGTAACTTGCCAACACAAGTTCTTCCAACTAATCAAACTCAAGCTCTGGTGCAAGTCTTACGCTGGCTCATGGTCGTCGCTATGGTCTTATTGGTCGCAATGGTGCCTCACTATGTCACATTCACATTCTCCCGTCTATATTAAGTTCGGTTATCAGGTGTTGGTAAATCTACCCTTTTACGCCATATAGCTGCACGGGAAGTTCCCATTCCAGCACACATCACCATTCTTTTTGTTGAACAAGAGGTGCTTCAAAATATTCCATGTATTACCCGACTCTCAAACGCTTTTAGATTGTTGGCGATGATACAAAGGCGATTGATGCCGTACTAAAGGCCGATGTTTGGAGGGATTATCTTCTCAAGCAGGAGACGACCATAAATGCGCAATTAGCTGCATTGGAAGCAGAGGGTGATGAAAAGCGATTCATAGATGCCCGAGAAGAAGCTTCGACAAGACTCGTGGATGTTCATGCAAGATTGTCCGATATGGACGCCGAGGGCGGACCTGCAAGAGCGGCGACTTTGCTTTCAGGTGAATATATGTTTTCGTCACTCAGCCAATAACTGATTGATCATGAGGCCTGGGATTTACCGCGGCGGACCAACAACGGCCAACGAAATCTTTCAGTGGCGGATGGCGGTGCGTTCCGTTCCATGTTATGATTGAAAAGTTACTCACTCTTTGACCGAACGTAGCATGCGGCTAGCGTTAGCCCGTGCACTTTTTGTAAAGGTAGTTAATAACGTTCGCTGTAATGATACATCAAAATTTCATCAGAAACTATTGCTCTACAGCCGTCGCTTCTGCTTCTCGACGAGCCGTCCAATCATAGTGAGCAACTGTCCACCTCTATGACGTTTCTGTGGAATGATATGGCATTTTAGTTGATCTTAATGCACTGGCATGGCTTGAGGATTATTTGCAAACATGGCCTGGAACTCTGCTCGTTGTGTGAGCTTTTCCGTCATGCCAACTATTATATGACCTTGAATCTCATGATAATAGTTCGCATGATCGTGCATTCCTGTATGTTCCGGCAAATTTCACCCGTAATTCCTGCCTGATCTGTGTCGCTGGGACAGAGATGCAGTTGCCACTGACATTGTGCATCAACACTCTGGCCGGCTTGATTACTACAAAGGGTCTTATCTGATACTCGTCCAAAGAGAACTTCTGACAGACTATAACATTTTCTCAGGAACTTTACCCAGTTCTATTCCACCAAATCAGAGCGCGACCGGAATCTGCGGAAGGAATATGATACCCAGATAGAATATCGCAAGCATTTGCAAGCTTTCATTGACAGGTGGAGATATAATGCCAATCGTGGTAGGCTTTGACATAGTGCAGTGGTGAGAATGTTCTTGATATGTTCCAAACAGCTGCACAGGCGCAATCTAAGATCAAGATTTTGGAGAAAGTAAGTTCTCTGGTGTTCGCAAGCGCAACCAATTTGAACAATTCATAACTTGTTCAGCTCCCTAATTTACAACCACTCGAAGTGGTTGAAACGGAAACCTTCAAGTAACTTTCTGCAATATTCACTGAGCCTTGCAGTTGATCCATCAATAGATTCCTAGAAACGGAGAAAATTTCACCGCCCCTTCTCCAGATGTCTGAAATCTCCTTTGGATACACAAATGACAAGTTTATTCTCAAAAGTGTCAATTTTGATGTTGGATTAGACTCGCGCATTGCAATTGTCGGTACCAATGGTGCTGGTAAATCAACACTGTAAGTATCTTGATGCTCACGATGAAGCTTTCTGCTCTTTCTGAGCAATTTAACAGTATCAAGATCCTTACTGGGGAACTGACACCACTTGGTGGGCAGGTTAACCGAAATGGGCGATTACGTGTGCAAGTAAACTTCCATACTTGTAAAACCATTTTTCATCAAAGTTGTCACAGGGGCTACTTTGCTCAACACCACATTGAGACATTGACACCAACAATGACACCTGTGCAATTTTTGGCTTCCAAGTTCCCAGGGAAGAGTGACCAAGAGTATAGGGCCCACCTTGGAAACTTTCAGATCAGTGGGATGACAGGGTAAGTTACTGACTAGGTTTTCATTGTGTTATTCTAGACATCTTCATTGTATTGTGTAGGCTGCAACCCATTGCAACACTCAGTGGAGGTCAGAAATCCCGTGTGGCTTTTGCATTGCTGTCCCTGCAGTGGCCCCACATTTTGTTGCTGGATGAGGCATGTTCATTTCTTGTTTTTATTTGGATTTATATTTAACTTGAGATGCACAGCCCACTAATCATCTGGATATCGAGGTTTGTCATTTAGATATTACAGTTTATTGATATGGATCAACAAAGGTTTGTGTCTACTGAAGGGCCTTGATGCACTCATGTCTGCATTGCAAAATTGGAATGGGGGAGTTATCATTGTTTCCCATGATGAAAGATTTATCACTGCAGTTGCAAAGGAGGTATGTGATAATCTGGTTTGGCTAACATTCAATTCTGAATTGCCTGTCAAAGTTATGGGTTTGCAGTGATGGTACTGTCAGTAAATTCCGAGGTGATGTGCAAAGTTACAAGGCAAGCAACATGACTTTTCTTGATCTTGGAGTACATGTTGATGTGCATCAAAGAGTCTTATTGTCAGAGCCATCAAAGCAAAACCTTAGATCAGTGATGAAATTTGAAACCAAGTTGTCAATCAATTTTTACTCCAGGAATGCCCTAACCCTTATTAACTTAGTTCATTTTTTTTATGAAACACCACCCAGATGAAAATGATCATTCAAAAAACCTTGAGTCTTTTATGATGGCTAGTCCTCCTATAATTACAATCTTAAGATACAATGTGGGGTAAGAGTGAAAGGTGCAATTATCTTATATGACTACTGAAACTTGTATGATGAATAATTTAGCAAAACTCAGATCAACAAGTGTAGTGAGGATTTTGTTCTACTTTTCAAGGATTAGAGGCTGTTATGATGGGATATTCTTTCTTTCTGAAATCTGAGAGATTATCTAGATAATATGAGGTTTGGACCAGTTACTTTGATCTGTATTCTTGTCATGTAGTTAGCCTGGGATTGATGCTCAGTAAAAAAGAAAGTTCAGGTTAAAGTTAAGTTACATCAGTCAAGACTTCCATAGCACATGGCACAACAACTGCATGACTGCTGGAACCAACTCAAAGGCAAGGTACTTGCACTGTCTTCTGACAGTGTTGAAAGTGTCAACCTCTTCTGAGCCACAGCTAGTTGTTGAACCAATGGTACTCATAGTACTGCCTAGGCTTGTCAATGGACCTTTCAGCAATCTGAATGGCACTTACTAAATATGGTAGCCAATGGTATCACCCACACTCATTTTTGATTAGCTTGTCAATTTTTAAATACTTGTATATCACTTCAGTCACCTCCTGCTGCCCTGCATCCAGCTTGATTAATTACTGTACACAATCAAGCTGGATGCTATGGCATTTACAGTAGCTGCCAGGCCCATGATCACTACAAAATCATCTATGTTGACCTCACAGTACCAGGGGTACTACTTTCCTTTCTTCTTTTTGTGTTTCTTAAAGCAATTCAGCACATATTCAGACTAATTCACTACATATTTGTTTATTTCCTTCGCATTTTCAAAATATCAACAATGCAAATTAATTCTCTGCACTCATGAAAACAAATTCTTTACTATGATGCAACAATACAATACAATCAAATATTCAACATGTACAAATACTCTCCATTTATATATTTTACACTTCAGTCACCTCCCGCCACACTGCATCCAGCTTGATTAATTTACTGTACAGAATCAAGCTGGATGCTATGGCATTTGTGGTAGCTGCCAATCATGGCATCTACCAAAGCACCTATGTTGATGTCACAGAGTATCAGGGGTACTACTTTCCTTTCTTCTTTTTGTGATTTTCACTTTTATTTCTTAACAATGTCAGAGCAATTCAGCACATATCACATCAATTCAGCATTGTTTCACTTGTATCCTTTGCATTTTCAAAATATCAATAATTCACATGCACACATTCATGTTTTTCAAATTATTATTAATTCTCTACACTCATGTACGCAAATTCTTCACTCCAATACCTGTATAATGCAAAAATACCGTCAAATATTCAACATGATATATTACTATAATGTTGTATAATGTATATTTTACAAAGTTAATAATCCTTTTCATTATAAATACTGGCATTTAACTATTATAAAGCTTCTGACATTTTATAGTTTGCTTTATTTCCCTTCTCATTTTCCCCTACCTCTGATACATCCAAATCTTCATTAGAGTGCTACTCAGACATTTGAACTTGTGTAGCATCACCAATATCCCAACTTGATGAAAACTCATTTATATATAATTCAACTTAACTTAATCCCATGACTCAGGCATTGCATAGAAACAGATATATTCTAAAGTTCTGAACTTTGCCTTGCTAGACAATGCAAAGTTGACAGAAATGGACAATTTGCTATTTGAACTAATAAAAATCATATCTGACAACTGCCATGCTATACTTGGCATCTGCCACATCACACTTGGCAGCTGCCACATCACATTTGGCATCTGTCATGTCACACTTGGCAGCTGCCACATTACATTTGGCACCTGCCATGTCACACTTGGCAGCTGCCACATTACATTTGGCACCTGCCATGTCACACTTGGCAGCTGCCACATTACATTTGGCATCTGCCATGTCACACTTGGCAGCTGCCACATCACACTTGGCATCTGCCACATCACACTTGGCATCTGCCACATTACACTTGGCATCTGCCATGCTACACTTAGTATCAGAACAAAGTGCATAACATTTCGTAATTGCAAGAAAACTAGTTTGTTCTCTGCTTGAATTTGCCAAGCTATTACTATGGTCTCAGTTATATTATGAGCAGCTATTGCTATAAGCTAAAAATATGTCTACACAAGAAAACATGTCTACCAAGAAAACATGTTCATCAAAAAAACATGTTCACGCAACAAAACATGTCCATACAACAAAATGTATTCACTTACAATAAAACATGTCTACACAACAAAACATATTCACTTACAATAAAACATGTCCATCAAGAACACATGTCCACACAACAAAACATATTCACTTTCAACAAAATATGTCCACACAAAAAAACATGTCTATTCACAATAAAACATGTCCAGTTTTACTCAAAACATGCTCAATGACACCAATACACATCCAGTCACACCTCAAACACATTTATTCATGTCCTGAAACATGCTCAGTCACGTTGAAACATGTCCAGTCATATCTCAAACACATTTAATCATGTTGAAACATGTCTAGTCACATCTAAAACATGTCCAATCACACCTAAAACACATCCAATCATGTCCAGTCACATTAAAACATGTTCAGTTATGCCTAAAACACGTCCAATCACGTCCAGTCATGTTAAAACACGTCCAGTTATGCCTAAAACACGTCCAGTCACGTTAAAACACGTCCAGTTATGCCTAAAACATATCCAGTCATGTCCAGTCACGTTAAAACACGTCCAGTTTTGCCTAAAACACATCCAATCACGTCCAGTCACGTTAAAACACATCCAGTTATGCCTAAAACATGTTCAGTCACGTCCAGTCACGTTAAAACATGTCCAGTCATGTCTAAAACATGTCCAATCACGTTAAAACACATCTAGTCACATTAAAAACACATCCAGTCATACTCAAAACACGTCCAGTCATGCTCAAAACATATCCAGTTATATCGAAACACGTCTAGTCATTGTCAAAACTTGTTAGGTTTCACCCCAACACATCCGGTTATCACTTGCATTTCAACTCATTCAATTATATTATAGTGGTATAAGGGTATGTGAGCATGGTTTCAGAACTAAGCTTCAGATCATAGTATAATGGCTTGACACATTTGTTATAAAATTTGAAGCAAAACTTCAGACTAAACAGTTGCTAGTGTTTGAAGTGTTATTATAACCAAGCCTATTGCATTTCAAAAACAAGCTTCGGACTATAAGCATTCAATGCTCCAATGTTGTTTTGCTTTAAAATTTCATAGGCCCTCATAGTAAAAGAATGCTTGTAGTCCGATGTTTTGCTTCAAAAATCATAAGCTTTTCTTATAAACCCTTAGTCTGAATGCTTATAGTCC